>JAIUZE010066795.1:0-63815 GCA_022085475.1 Heliosperma pusillum
TTAACTGATCGATAAAGTTAATAAATATCTAGATATTATTATTAGTTTAATCAAAATAATTAGAATATCTAATTGTGAGTGGAAAAAGATGACATGGGCGTGTGACTCATGCCCAAGTCGGGTTTCGGGTTTGTTTCGGGACTTAAGTTGTCTCGGGAATAGTTAAATGACGTTCGGGGTTAAACCGTAAACCTTCTCTTAAATTCCGAATAAATTCAAAATAATTATATTAAATTATCCTAAATTCAAATAAATCTTAATAAAAATAAATTAAATTTATTATTTTTCAAAATAAAATTTCGGTCTTTAAAATTACGAGGTGAGTCGGAAAAGTCAACGAAAGTCAAAGTCGACTTAAAAGTCAAGAAAAGTCAAAGATGACTTAAAAGTCAAGAAAAGTTTATGCCGACTTAAAAGTCAAGAAAAGTCAATGACGACTTTAAAAAGTCAAGAAAAGTCAAAGACGACTTAAAAGTCAAGAAAAGTCAAAGATTACTAAAAACGGTCTTTTCATGAAATCTCTCAGAAATTCCAAATACGAACTCGGAATTTCAAAATACGACTCGAAACAATAAATTCTATTTTAAAAACTTAAGTCTGCTGAAAAGTGTTAGTAAATATTTTTACTAGAAAAAATTGGGTACTTCTCGGGTTGTTACAGATACATTGGTATGGTCGAGGAAAATGAGAGAGATAATGTTTTACTCCTAGAGAGTAACGAACCCGCTACCTATAAAGGTGTCATGACCTGTTCCGACTCTAAGCTATGGCTTGAAGCCATGCAATCCGAGATGGACTCCATGTATGAGAATGACGTATGGGATCTTGCTGATTTGCCTGATAAGGTACGGCCTCTTCAGTGCAAATGGCTTTATAAGATAAAGCATTCCGTAAAAGGACAACCAGACACCTATAAGGCACGACTAGTGGCAAAAGGTTTCACTCAAATGCAAAGATTGCATTATGATGAAATTTTTGCACCCGTAGTTATGATGCGTTCCATTCGGATAATCTTAGCGATTGCCGCATTTCATGACTAATAAATTTGGCAGATGGATGTGAAAACCGCCTTCTTAAACGGTTTTTTGAAGGAGGAATTGTACATGGTACAACCCGAAGGTTTCATTGATCCTAAAAATCCTAAGAAAGTTTGCAAGCTTAAGCGTTCCATTTATGCACTTAAGCAAGCTTCTCGGAGTTGGAATCATCGTTTTGACCAGGTGATAAAAGAGAATGGTTTCACTCGATCGGTCGAGGAACCATGCTTGTATGTCAAGTCGAGTGGGAGTAAGATTGTCTTCTTAATATTGTATGTTGATGACATACTCTTGATTAGGGATGAAAGATCTGGGTGAGGCACAACACATATTGGGGATCCGTATCTATAGAGATAGATCACGATGGATGTTATCACTCAGTCAGGAGTCTTATATAGATAAGATTCTTGAGAGGTTCAGCATGACCAACTCCAAGAAGGGGAACCTTCCAATGATTTCTGGGATGCATTTGAGTAAAGCTTAGGCACCCAAGACATCGGAAGAGGTCGAGCGCATGAGTCGTGTTCCTTATGCATCAGCTATAGGATCAATCATGTATGCCATGATATACACACGTCCGGACGTGGCATATGCATTGAGAATGACGAGTCGGTACCAAGGCAATCCAGGTGAAACACACTGGATGGCTGTCAAAAACATCCTTAAGTACTTACGAAGGACTAAGGATTGAGTATTGACTTATGGAGGAGACACTGAGCTATGCGCAATCGGTTACGCAAATGCTAGCTTCCAAACAGATCGAGATGACTCGAAATCTCAGTCTGGATTTGTCTTTACTCTTAATGGCGCTGCGGTCAGTTGGAAAAACTCCAAACAGAGTTTTATAGCAGATTCTAAAACTGAGTTCGAGTACTATGCCGCTTCAGAAGCTGCAAATGAAGCTATATGGATGCGTCAGTTCTGACAAGGACTAACCGTAGTTCCTAGTTCGAATGACCCTATCACCATCTATTGTGATAATAGAGGTGCCATCTTCCAGGCTAAGGAGCCTAAGTGCAGCAACAAGTCTAGACATGTACTTCGGAAGGCTCACATGATCCGAGATTACGTGGAGTAAAAGGAGATAGTGATTGACAAGATTGCTTCGGATGACAACATTGTGGACCCTCTCACTAAACCGTTAAAATATGATAAGCATGAAGGGCACGTTATTTCCATGGGAATTAAACGTGTTCCTGAGTTGTAGTAGCTGTTTTATGTGGATTAGATAAATGTATCTTTTTCATGCACTATTATAACATCATCATATTCTTTCATATTTTATTTTTCATGTGGATTGTACGACAACGTTGAACACCACAAAGTGAACTGAATTACATTATAATTGTTTTGGTCTGTAATCGCCTACATGAGCTGATAACTCTGGCAATTATACTGTGAAGTTCATTGATGGTGGGTTCAACGAGCCATAAGTCAAACGGTTGACTGATCGATCACAGATACGAGTTATAAAGATACCTCGTAGGACATCGTGACAACGTTATGGAGTCCTAAATGTTTCAGAACATTCGGTGCCAGGTCGTGGATAGGACGTCCATAGTGTTCCTAAGAGTCGATTCTTTTGACTATCGACTGTCTCTTGAGATTAAGGCAGTTTTTGGGTGACTTTGGTTTATTTCTCATGGTCGATAGTAACAGGAGGCTAAGTAGATTTTTACTGGTTCATTTCATACTGTGCTTGTATCTGCAGTATTCGAGTTGAGGAAAATATCCAACCTTTATTAGGTTTTGTTATTTCTCAGGGCCACTCGAGGAGTTGTAACTGAAATGCATGGCAATGCTCGAATAATGATTTGTTTATCAATTAAGTTACTCTCTAATCAGGAAAACCACTATTGATACTGATCGCTTGTAAGATGCGACCTTTGTAAATATGGACTTTGCAAATTGTTTTACATTGAGTGGGAGAAATTTATGGATATGAGAATTGGGTTATCGCACATACACTTATAAGGACAAGTGGGAGATTGTTGGAGCTAGTGTCCTGCACAGTTAGTGTGATAACATGAATAAATCTTTTACAGGTTCACAGGGTATACTTTGTATTCTTATCAGTTGATTTACGTTTATCGATAACTGTTGGCTTGCTAGGAGTTTGACGTTATTGTCATTTTAATGGAGGTGATTAACTGGTCCCTAAAAGTCACACCTAAAGGATGTGTCTGAGAGATGTGATTATATGAATAATATAATCATATTGATGCCTTATTAAATGACTAAAAGGTTAGTCGATGTATATGACTAAAATGTTAGTCAATATAATGATGATACGATTATTTAATAACGATTAAATAATATTAGATGAGACGAATTAAATGTAATTCGTAATTGAATATAAACCATTATATTTAATCAATGTATATAATATAAGCTTAAACGAATTAAAATGTTAATTCGTAATTAAACATAAGATGTTATATTTAATTAGCAAATTATAAATATACGGATATTTATAGTTGACGTATATATTATATTACATGCTAATATAACAGAAAAAGAAAAGAAAAAAATTAGTCTTTTCTTCTCTAAATGTTTCAGTTAATAGGAGATAAAAATAAGGGAAAAATATCTCCTATTATTCTCTTATGGTAACTAAGTCAAAACCCTAATTACAAGAGTAGTAAAAAGAGGAGAGACTCCTCCTTCTACTACTCTAGTGGAACGGCCGAATAGAGCAAGAAGAAAAAAAGAAAAATTCAGATTTTTCTCTCAAGTTCTCTCTATCATTCATCATCACACAAAAAGAAAAATTAGCAGTAACTTTTCTCTAAAATTCTAGCACAAGCAAGGCATATCTCGGAGCATCTTGGGTGCAACAATTAGAAGAATATCGATTTCGATATTGTTCATAGGCCAAATATGCTAGGACCAAAGGTTAATTCTAAATTCCTATAAATTTATATTATGCAATTCATTTATGACTCGTAATTCATATACTATAGTTTTGTTATAATCCGTAAATTAATGACGAAATATACCGATATTTCTCACACCTTCTTTAAATTCGGGGGCAAATCCAACTTGTAAGCGACAGCACCAATCCTTTTCACATTATCAAAGGGTCCAATGTATTTCGGGCTCAATTTACCCTTTACACCAAACCTTATAACACCTTTCATCGGAGATACTTTCAAGAATACCTTATCACCAACTTCAAATTCTAACGGTCTTCTGCGGACATCGGCATAAGATTTTTTTTTATCTTGAGCGGCTTTCATTCTATCACGAATGACCTTCACATGATCAATAGTCTCAACAAGAACATCAGGGCCTAAGTCACGAACATCACTCAATTGATTCCAACATATAGGACTTCGGCATTTCCTTCCATAAAGAGCTTCATAAGGAGCCATCTTGATCGAGGCATGATAACTATTGTTGTAAGAAAACTCCACTAACGGTAGACTCTTTTCCCAACTAGATTGGAAGTCGAGTGCACAAGCCCTAAGCAAGTCTTCTAAAGTCTGAATAGTCCTCTCGGTCTGACCATCGGTAGCGGCATGGAATGCGGTACTCATCAACAATTTACTACCCATGGCTTCTTGTAAAGCCTTCCAAAATCTCGAAAAAAACCTCGGATCTCGGTCGGATATGATCTCCTTGGGAACACCATGGTATCTAACAATCTCATCAACATTGGTTTTCGCTAGTCGATCTAAATTCCAAGTCTCTTTGATCGGAATGAATCTAGTACACTTGGTCAAACGATCAACAATAACCCAAACGGCATCTTTACTTCCAACGGTCCTTGGCAAAGCCATGACAAAATCCATAGAAATAGATTCCCACTTCCATAGTGGAATATCCAAAGGTTGTATTAATCCACCGGGTCTCTTGTGTTCAATTTTCACTTGTTGGCAAGGAAGACATCTTCCAACATATGACACAACATCGCCTTTCAAATTCGGCCACAAAAATTGTAGCTTCAAAGCTTTATACATCTTATCACCTCCGGGGTGAATAGAATAAGGGGAAAGATGAGCTTCATCAAGAACTCGCTTTCTCAAGTTAAGAGCATTAGGAACAAACAAACGGTCATGGAGTCGAAGAACACCTTTGTCATCAAACTTGAAGTCTTTAGCTTTTCCTTCAAGAAGTTTTGCTTGAATAGACTTGTAGGTAGGATCATCAACTTGGCTTTCGCGGATCTCACGGAGGAAAACAGGTTCGGCAGTCATAGCACCAACATAATCAAATCCACATTCCACAAATTCCAACTTCAACTTTCGAAACTCAAAACAAAGATCATCGGGTAATACGCGCATAGCATTCAATGAATGAGAAGACTTCCTACTAAGAGCATCGGCAACAACATTAGCCTTCCCTTCATGGTATAACAATTCAAAATCAAAATCATTCACCAATTCCAACCATCTTCTTTGTCTCATATTCAACTCTTTTTGAGTAAATAAGTACTTCAAACTCTTGTGATCGGTGAATATGTGACAATGAACACCAATAAGATAGTGTCGCCACACTTTCAAAGCATGAACCACGGCGGCCAATTCCAAATCATGAGTAGGGTAGTTCACATCATGAACTCTCAACTGTCTCGAATCATAAGCCACCACTTTTCTACTTTGCATAAGTACACAACCCAATCCCATCTTGGAAGCATCACAATAGACATCAAAGTCTACACCATCTTTAGGTAAAGTCAACACCGGGGCGGTAGTCAACCTTTTCTTTAACTCTTGAAAAGCGGCTTCACAAGCTTCATTCCAAACGAACTTGGTTTCTTTCTTCAACAATTGGGTCATCGGTCTAGCAAGCTTTGAGAAATCTTTGACAAATCTACGGTAATAACCAGCTAAACCAAGAAAACTTCAAACTTCTCTAACATCGGTCGGACTCTTCCAATCAACAACAGCCTCAATTTTAGAAGGATCCACCATTACACCTTCTTTAGAAATTACATGCCCAAGAAAGGACACCTTAGGTAACGAAAATTCACACTTGGAGAATTTGGCAAACCATTTCTGACGACGAAGAAAACCCAAAATAGTCCTTAGATGAATAGCATGCTCTTCTTCGGTCTTGGAGAAAATAAGAATATCGTCAATGAACACCACCACACACTTATCAAGGTACTCACTAATAGTGCGGTTCATTTGGTCCATGAAAATAGCGGGAGCATTTGTCAATTCAAATAGCATCACCTTGAACTCAAAGTGACCATACCTTGTACTAAAAGCGGTCTTTGGAATATCGGCATCACGAACGGGAATATGGTGATATCCGGATCTCAAATCAATCTTGGAAAAAGTAGAAGCACCCTTTAGTTGATCAAACAAATCTTTAATCCTTGGTAAATGATACCTATTCTTGATTGTAATTTGGTTCAACTCACGGTAATCAATACAAAGTCTCATAGAACCATCTTTCTTCTTCACAAAAAGAACGGGAGCACCCCAAGGCGAGGCACTTGGTCGAATAAAACCTTTCTCAATCATATCATCAAGCTGCTTCCTTAACTCTTTTAATTCGGTTGGAGCCATACGGTAAGGAGCTTTGGCTATGGGTCCGGATCTAGGTACAAGATCAATAGAAAGCTCAACATCACGCTCGGGAGGAATCCCGGGCAAGTCTTCGGGGAATACATCAACAAATTATCAAACTATAGGCACATCTTCAATATTTGGCAAAGAGGTAGTTGTAGAAGTCACAATACACAAGTATGCTTGGTGACCCTATCTTACCATACTCACCAATTTCATTGTGGAAATCAAAGACACATCCTTTCGGGGATGAGATCCCTTATAGGTTATTCTAGCTTCTAAAGGACTCTTTAAATAAATCTTTTGATCCCGACACTCGAACCTAGCATGGTATAACGCTAACCAGTCAATACCTAGAATTACATCGAATTCTCCTAGAGGAAACTTAAGGAGATTAGCGGGAAAGATAGTACCCGAAATATAGATTGGAACATTTGGATAAAGAGTAGAACAAGAGATAATTTCTCCGGATGGTAAGGATATGGGAGCATCCTCACTAGATGTAGGCTCGATTGTTAATTTATTAGCATAAGTCGAAGACACAAAGGACATAGAAGCACCGGTATCAAATAGAATAAGACACGGTTGCTCTAAGATTGAGAACATACCCATAATTATCTCCGGATGAGCATCGGCTTCGGCTCGGCTCAGAACGAAGATAGAACCCTTGGGTTTGGCAATTGGAGGGGGCAACTTTTGATCGAGGCAATCATCATAACGGTGACCACCCTTTTGGCAAAAGAAGTAAATGTAAGGTCGGTTGGAACAAGTCACACCGGGGTGCTGTGGTTGTCTACAACGGTTACATAAGCGACCTTGAGCTTGAGCTTGAGCATATGGCCTATGAGCCACGTTAGAAGTAGCTCGGGAATGAAAGGAGCGGGAGCTCTTGTATTTGCATTTGAAGGAGGATTCAATCTCCTCTTATTGGCATAAGAGTTAGAGGACGACGGAGTAAACAGTCTATACCCATAGAAATTAGGCCTAGGAGCGAAGGAAGGAGAGAGATTCTTCATCATAGCTTCATGCTTGATGGCCTTCATAGAGTTCTCGGCCCATAGAGCATCATCATACAACTCCCCAAAGGAAGTAGTATTTCTCCTCACCTTGCTTTGGAGTAAAGCACTAAGCTTGTTGCGGTAGTAGAAAGCTCGGTCCTCGTCATCGTTTATGAGCCTCGGAGCAAAGTGAGCAAGTTTGTTGAACTCCGTGGTGAAGTCTTGTGCCGAATGATCGAGCCTGTCGCATGCCCGATGCAAAGATAATTACCCAGACTAGGCTAATAACAAATTAATGTAATTAGGGAAGTAGGGGTCGATCCGCAGGGAGATGGTGTTTCCTATAGAATGTGAAATGTCTTGCAATTGGGTCTTATATAACGAGTATCTGGGTTTTGGGGTTTCGAATTCTAAACTAATAAAAAGCATAACTGAAAATAAAAGCAATTCAAAATGAAAACAATAAAGCAAGAGGTGAATTAACAATGATAGAAAGAATCTAGGGAAGTAGGTTCACACATGTAGATTAACATATTGATGAAATTGGATTTAGAACATGCAAATAATTCATTGTGAGCTCGTAAGAATGATGTGTTCATTACAATCAAAGATCAGATGGTCTAGCAGGCTTTTTGGCAATTTACTAGGTCTTAATCCACCATGTCATGCTTTGTCTATTCAATTCACGTATCTCTACCTTGGAAAAGAATTCCATTCTAGTCAATGATTTTGATCAGGAATCGTCAACTATCATTATAGTCCAAACATGCATAGGCACAATGTTTTAAAAGCACAATTTCTTTTATCCAATTATCATCTTTTAATCAACCTAACATGGCTACCCTACACCCTAGAAAAACGACTACTCACTCATGGTGATGTTTATATCTAAGATAATGTTAATACTAAAAACTAGGATAGACATGTTTATTTGGTATTGGCAATATTTTAAGACTCTTTATATGGCGATAATAACGACGCTATATTGACAATCTAATGAAATGAAATGACGATTACAACGATATTGAAATGAATCTAAGATAACATGGGTGGAAAATAACAATCAAATAAGAAACATAAAACATTAAACAAAAGATAGAATAGGAATACCTAGATGACGATCAACAACGATAATGACAACAATAATAGAAATTCCTTGCATAGAATAGTTGGTCCACGAATTACAACGCTTGAACCACACAAAGTAGATTACAAAGATGAAATTCTTATTGATCTAACCTAAGGTTTTGATATAGAAAAGACAGAAATAAACTAAGGACTAAAGATGAAAAAGAAGAAGAAAGTGAGAGAAGAGAGGCTAGTTCTCCCTCCTCCTAAACTAGGGTTTTTGTAAGGAGAAGTGTAGAAGAGAATTGTGTGAAGAGGTACATCTCATTGTGGAGGCTGAGGCATCCTTTTATAGCAGTAGGGTTTCGTGGGGAAGGGGTTAAGCATTGAACATATATGACAAAAAAGGAGGAAGTCGAAGCAAAAGCTCGGATCAGCAGGGATACCCGATCGGGTACACCACTTACCCGATCGGGTAAGTTGTAAACTTGGTGTTTTGACTCTCGTTTCATCTCCCCTTGCATATGACTTGACTTACAATGTCCCCCTTGACCTTTTGAGTCGGGTTTGTTGATAGGGTTTGATGTAAAATGATGAATTTTTCGCCCAACTAATCGATCTTCTGACAACTGTGAAACTATCTTTACTTCTTCCTTCTTTTAAATCAGTGAACCTTCTTGAAATGCCTTTGACTTGGTCAAGCTTGCTTCTTAAAATCGTCGGGTTCTAGGCAAATGCTCGGAAATATAGAATAAGGGCGTAGTAACGTCACTTTCCCTACAAAACAGGTTAGAACATAGGAATTCGCCTAGAAGACGATATTAGCTCATAAAATGGCTTAACAAAGCACAAATGACATACAAAACCGAGCTAAAATGGGGGTTAAAATCATACAAATATTCACTTATCAAATTCCCCCAAGCTAAACCTTTGTTTGTCCTCAAGCAAACATAAAAAACAATACCAGGACAAGGGTTGCAAGCATTGGCTACTACACCATCAAGAAATAAATCTCAACGTAAAACTTTGGAAACATAATGAATCATAACCCAAAAACAACGTGGGCAAGAATGATACATAAACATGGCTGAGATTTACATAACGGCGTAGCACAAAGAATTTCACTACAGAATTTTCGGCCCTTGCATGATCTTTTTGACAAATGGACTCTCACGGCACACTCGAACACTCATTGTATGCAAAAGGTGATTTCTTTATGTGTAAATATTTTTGAGACACTCACCTATCTACGACTTATGAAAATGCGTCCGCAGTCTAATTTGGTAAACAATTCAAAACACAAGTCAAAGATCACAATGCACATAGAAAAGAAGCCGGAAAAAGTGAAGAAGGCTTTGGGAAATGGGTGAAAGGTGGACAAACAGTTATGGTTACTGTGAAGGTTAGAATGAGCTAGCAACTGACCAATGATAAATGACTACTCAATCCAAACTTTCGATTGATTCCCAAAAGATGAATAACGAAGCCAGAAGGAACGGATTGGCTTATTACACACGAAACACAAGAGTGAACTCCTTCTAACCATTGAATTGACATTTTGAGGAGATACTCACAACTTCTCCTTTTATTTCTTTTTCTTTCTTTTTTCGATTTTTTTTTTCTTTTTCAATTTTTCATTTTTTCTTTCTTCTTTTTCTGAACATAACATCACTTCTTGAACATTTTGGTTCTCCCAAATTCACTTTGATATCAAGGAACAAAATCTTCTCAAAAGAGCACCCATACACCATAGTCTAGCTACTAGCTCAACAAGGTAGACAGTTTTTTATATGTAGCTGTTATTTTGTGAAACATTTGTATGAAGGGGCTAATTTTGAGGGGTAATTCAAAGTGAAAAAGTCTTCAAATCTTAGTGAATCATGAATGCAATGCTTAGAGGAATGAAATGAGAACCATACTTATGCGTTTTGACATGACACACATCACAAGGAGAACTACACACACCTAGATGAGACTAGGTATAGATGTACCAGCATGAGGAGGTTCTACCTTACAATATATGTAACTTGCCAAATATCAAGATCAAGCGTACTCATCTATAGATTTATTCCATGCCTACTGTGTACAAGACTTCCCCGTGTATGCATAATTCAATGAATGTTGAATCATTATCTTTTGAAAGCTCTAAGTTTGGGAAATATAACATGATAGCATAGTAAACAAGCAAGCAAAGCATGAAAAGCATTCAATTGTGTTCAAAATTTTAATTTTTCTCTTTTCTTATTCAAAATTTGTAAAATATAAACAACTAAAATGCAAAATGGGAAAATGCGATCCCTCCCCCAAGCTAAACATCACATTGTCCTCAATGTGAGCACAAAGACAAAATATGCAATGAGATGCTTAATGGGAAGAAGGGTAAAAAGGGAACAAAGTTGAAAGGAGAGTGAAGCTTACTAGTCAGCGCGGACTCCCCCAAGCTAGTCTTTTGGACTTGACAAGGAAGGTCTTTATAGATTCTTCAAAAACTCTTTCATCTGCAAAATAAATCCTAACAAAACAACGAAAAAGAGAAAATAAAATACAAAAAGAAAGGAACACGGGTTGCCTCCCGAGAAGCGCTGGTTTAACGTCTCACTCGACGAATTTTTCTATGAAATCATCTGGTTGGGGATTGACGCTCTATATAGACAATATCTAATCATCCGATCATGGAATTACTATAGTAGAGTTTCAATCGATGTCCATTGACCTTGAATTTTTCACCATTACTAGCCATTATTTCCACATAACCGTATTTGCTGACATAGGTGACAGTGAATGGTCCAGACCATCTTGATCAAAGTTTACCCGGAAAAATTTTCAAACGGGAGTTGAAGAAAAGTACTTGGTCACCGATATTGAATTCTTTTCTGATTATCCTCTTGTCGTGCCAACGCTTCGTTTTCTCTTTATAGCTCCTAGAATTCTTGTAAGCTTGCAAACGAAACTCTTCTAGCTCATTCAGTTGCAAAAGTCGTCTATCAGCCCTAAGCTTAGTGTCTAAATTGAGTTCTTTGATAGCCCAGTGAGCTTTGTACTCTAACTCGACGGGGAGATGACAGGCCTTTCCATAAACCAACCGATAAGGAGATGTTCCAATCAGGGTTTTGAAAGCTGTGCGATAAGCCCATAAGGTGTCATCGAGCGTATTACTCCAATCGGTTCTAGATTTCGAGACTACGTTTTGAAGAATTGTTTTTAGCTCTCTGCTCGAAACTTCTACTTGACCGCTGGTCTGAGGGTGGTAAGCTAAACCTCGCCTGTGATACACACCATACCTGGCAAGCAGAGTGTCTAACTGCTTTTCTCCGAAATGAGTTCCTCGATCACTTATCACGGTTATGGGTACACCAAAACGCGGAAAGATGATCTTTTTAAATAGTCGTATCACAGCTCTAGCATCATTGGTGGGAGTGACAATTGCTTCAACCCACTTTGAAACATAGTCGACAGCGACTAAAATGTAACGATTTCCATTTGAAGAAGGGAATGGTCCTTGATAGTCAATACCCCAAACATCGAATATTTCGACTTCTAATATGCCGTTTTGAGGCATTTCATGTCTTTTGGATATTTGACCCATTCTTTGACAAGCATCACAAGCCATAACAAAGTCTCTTGAATCTTTAAACATCGAGGGCCAGAAAAACCCGGATTGTAAGACTTTGGCTACGGTCTTGGACGGACCATGATGACCACCATAAGAAGATGAGTGACATCCTTCTAAAACTCCTTTTACTTCCCACTGGGGGATACAACGTCGATACAGACCATCTGAGCATTGCTTGAAAAGATAGGGGTCATCCCAAACAAAGGATTTTGCATAATGCAAAAATCTCTTTCTTTGGTTATAAGAAAAGGTTGGAGGGTAGCTGGCGACTAACAAGAAAGTTGGCAATATCAGCATACCAAGGAGAAGAGTCTGTAATTGCCATTAATGAATCATCAGCGAACGAATCATTAATTGGCGTTGGTAATCCTATTTCAGTTACTCTTATCCTTGAGAGGTGGTCAGCGACTACATTCTCTGCTCCTTTCTTATCCCGGATCTCTAAATCAAACTCTTGAAGGAGTAAGATCCATCGGATAAGTCTAGGTTTTGCCTCTTTCCTTGAAAGCAGATATTTCAAGGCAGCATGGTCAGTGTAGACAATAACTTTTGATCCTATTAGGTATGAGCAAAATTTGTCTAAGGCATAGACAATGGCGAGAAGTTCTTTCTCAGTGGTGGCATAGTTGATTTGGGCAGGATCTAAGGTTTTACTAGCATAATAAACTGCATGAAGAAACTTTTCCTTTCTTTGCCCTAAAACAACTCCTACGGCATAATCACTCGCATCGCACATCAGTTCAAATGGCAGATTCCAATCAGGTGACTGGATTATAGGTGCGGTGATTAAAGCACGTTTGATTTTGTTGAATGCCTCAAGGCATTCCTTTGTGAAATTGAAAGGTGCATCCTTGAAAAGGAGCTCAGTCAGGGGCTTGGCTATCTTTGAAAAATCTTTGATAAACCGTCGGTAGAAACCGGCATGGCCAAGGAAACTCCTGATTACTTTTACATTAGCAGGTGGTGGCAGCTGCTCAATAACTAGGATCTTAGCTCGATCCACTTCTATACCTCTTTCTGAAACGATGTGTCCTAAAACTACACCTTCGTTCACCATGAAGTGACACTTTTCCCAGTTGAGAACAAGGTCGACTTCTTCATAGCGGTTTAGAACTCTGGATAGATTTGTTAAACAATTATCAAAAGAAATGCCATAGACGCTAAAGTCATCCATAAATACTTCCATGATAGATTCAACAAAATCTGAGAAGATACTGGTCATGCAACGCTGGAATGACAGGTGCATTACACAAGCCAAATGGCATTCTGCGATAAGCGAAAGTACCATAGGGACAGGTGAAGGTGGTTTTCTCTTGGTCCACAGGGTGGATAGGGACTTGGAAAAATCCTGAGTAACCATCTAGATAACAGAAATACTTGTGGCAAGCTAACCTCTCTAGTATTTGGTCAATGAAGGGTAGAGGATAGTGATCTTTCCTAGTTGATTGATTCATCATTCTGTAATCAATACATATACGCCATCCCGTCACAATCTTTATGGGGATGAGCTCATTCTTCTCATTCTTGACTACTGTTGTTCCACCTTTCTTGGGAACAACTTGAACGGGGCTAACCCATTTAGAGTCAGAGATTGCGTAGATTATGCCAGCATCTAGCAATTTCATAACTTCAGTTTTAACTATTTCCTGCATGTTGGGATTAAGACGGCGTTGACCTTGAACACAAGGTTTTTGGCCTTCTTCTAAATTGATTCTATGCATACAGAAGTCTGGGCTTATGCCTGTTAGATCTTCAAGTTTGTAACCTATTGCCTTTCTATACTTTTTCAAGATAGTCAATAGTGAGGTTAACAGATTTTCATCTAGGAGAGCACTCACTATGACTGGGCAATATTCAGATTCATCTAAAAAAGCATATTTTAGATTCGAGGGAAGAGGTTTCAATTCAGGTTTGTGTACTTCTGCCTTGGCAAGAGCATCATTCAAGCTTATGATCGTTTGAACTTCTTCTGACGGTATCTCTTTTCCGGTCAGATCCTTTTCCAGCTCACTGATCTCGAAATTGTCATTCTCCGGGATATCCTCCAACAATAAGATTGCTTCTAGAGGATCCTCGATTATTGATGGATACAGAGATTCATCAATAATGGAGTCGACAATATCAATGAAACAGCAAGACTCTTCTAGCATGGGGCTTTTCATTGCACTATTGAAGTTACAAGTGACTTTATCGTCACCTACTTCTAGTGTCAGTTTTCCATTCTTAACATCGATTACTGCTCTGGCAGTGTGTAGAAATGGTCTTCTTAAGATAATAGGGATTTGAGAATCTTCAGCCATATCTAGTACGATGAAATCGACGAGAATGAAAAACCTTCCTACTTTGACATGCACATCTTCTAAAACTCCCATAGGTTGTTTTAGAGAACGGTCTGCCATTTGCAGAGTTATACTGGTGCATTTGAGAATTCCCATATTCACCTTTTCGCATATGGAATAGGGCATGGCGCTTACACTGGCACCTAGATCGCATAGAGTTTTATCAATTGTGTAGGTGCCTATAGTGCAAGGTATAGAGAAACTATCGAGATCCTTTAACTTAGGAGGGGACTTATTTTGCAACAAAGCACTGCACTCAGCTGTGAATGCTATGATTTCAACATCATCTAAAGTCTTCTTCTTAGTTAGGATATCCTTCATGAATTTTGTGTAATAAGGGATTTGAGTGATTAGTTCAGTGAAGGGAACCGTTACTTGGAGGTTTTTGACTACTTCCATGAATTTGCTAAACTGGGTTTCCTTATGATTTCTCCTCAAGCGTTGGGGAAATGGAACGTGGATTTTGATGGGTTCCTTCACAGGTTCATCCTTCTTTTCTTTGTTTTCTGCTTCCTTAGCGGTGGATGGTTGGGATTCTTTTTGGCTCTCTACTGGTGGTGGCCCAACTATTGGTTCCTTGGGTTGCTGAGGTTCCTTGTAAGTGGTACCACTCCTAAGGGTGATAGCATTAGCGGTGTCCCTCAGTTGTTCACCATGAGGTGGGAGTTGCCCTTGTTTCCTTTGGTTATTAGAGGCAGCCAATTGGGCCATTTGAGTTTCAAGCATCTTGATGGCAGCATTTTGAGCTTGATCACTCTTTTGAAGTTGAGCAAACATTGAATCTTGTTTTTGAACAACTTGGAGAAGCATGGATTCAATTTTGCTCAGGCTTGAGTCATTGGGTTGGCTTTGACTTTGGGGTGGTTGGTGTTGAGGTTGGTGTTGGTGTTGGTGTTGGTGTTGGTGTTGGTGTTGGTAAGGTTGATTGAAGTTAGGTTGAAATGGAGGTCTCTGGTTTTGAAAACCAGGTGGATTATAGGGCTTCTGTTGATGTGGTATGAATGGTTGTTGAATCTGATGGTGGGGATTCTGAATGTTGGTGCTTTTGTAGGACAAAAGAGGATGGTTCTTTGTGTTCTCATTATAGAAGTTTGAGAAAGCATTGCCTTGCCTGTATGCTTGGTAGGCATTGACTTGCTCTAGCGAACTCCTGCATTCTTGAAAACTGTGTCCTCCAACCCCACATGTTTCACATACCACTATGTGATTACTGACGTTAACAAGTTGCTTGGATTGGGAAGAGCTTCCTACTTGTTGCTGCAGAAGGGCTAATTGGGCTTCTAGGAGTGCTACTTTGCTAGAATCTTCCTGCTTGGTTTTGAGCGGCATAACACGTGAGTTGCTATACTGAGAGTCGTGAATTGCCATTGACTCGATAGTTGCACTAGCTATTTCTACATCGATTTGATCGAAACGACCATTGTTAGCGGAGTCGAGGATACGACGCGATTCGCCACAACAACCGTTGTAGAAGGTGATAGCTAAGAACCATGAGTCAAGGCCATGATGAGGGCATTCTCTTTGTAATTCTTTGTACCTTTCCCATGCCTCATAAAGGCTTTCATCGCCTCTCTGACGGAATCCAGTGATTTGACTTTGTAAGAGTGCGGTTCCTTCTGGTGGGAAGTACTTTTGATAGAAAGCAAGAGCTAGACCATCCCAGTCGGCTATTCCTAAGGCAACTCGGTCAAGGCTATTGATCCAAAGTTTAGCCTTTCCTGTTAAAGAGAAGGGAAAGAGCATTTCCCTAATCTGCTCTTGGGATACCCCAGTTTGTCTAATTGTGGAGCAATAGTCACAGAAGTTTTGAATATGAAGGTTGGGATCTTCTGTGGCATTCCCACCAAATTGACTTCTTTCTATTAAATTGATGAAGGCAGGTTTTATTTCAAAGTTTCGGGCTGTGATTTGGGGTGTAGCGATACCCCTTGGAAGTGTATCTGTAGTTGGTTTGGAATGGTCTGAAAGTCGAACCATTTTCTTTTATGAAGATGAAGATGGAGTGTTGTTTGAATGTTGATTGGTTTTTGAGAATGGAGATGAGAATGGATCTTCTTCTCCTTCAAGATTAGATAAAATATCCGAGTATTTCTCACGAATACGGTCTAAACTTGAAGTATCAGAAGTTTTTGAGATTTCGTTGAATAGCTTTGGTCTCCTACGCAGAGTCCTTTCTAGATCGGGGTCTAAAGAGATAGGGGTCCCTAGTCTAGAAGATCTGGGCATAAGATTGAAAAGCTAAGATGAAAAAACCAAGAGAGGTCTGAAGGAACTTGGGTTCCTAAAGACTAGATAAAACAAATTGCAATAAAAATCACACGAAAAAGGAAAACTTAAACCGTGCTCCCCGGCAACGGCGCCAAAATTTGATAAAGCCTATCGCAAGCCCGATGCAAAGATAATTACCCAGACTAGGCTAATAACAAATTAATGTAATTAGGGAAGTAGGGGTCGATCCTCAGGGAGATGGTGTTTCCTATAGAATGTGAAATGTCTTGCAATTAGGTCTTATCTAACGAGTATCTAGGTTTTGGGGTTTCGAATTCTAAACTAACAAAAAGCATAAATGAAAATAAAAGCAATTCAAAATGAAAACAATAAAGCAAGAGGTGAATTAACAATGATAGAAAGAATCTAGGGAAGTAGGTTCACACATCTAGATTAACATATTGATGAAATTGGATTTAGAACAAGCAAATAATTCATTGTGAGCTCGGAAGAATGATGTGTTCATTACAATCATAGATCAGATGGTCTAGCAGGCTTTTAGGCAATTTACTAGGTCTTAATCCACCATGTCATGCTTTGTCTATTTAATCCACGTATCTCTACCTTGGAAAAGAATTCCATTCTAGTCAATGATTTTGATCAGGAATCGTCAACTATCGTTATAGTCCAAACATGCATAGACACAATGTTTTAAAAGCACAATTTCTTTTATCCAATTATCATCTTTTAATCAACCTAACATGGCTACCCTACACCCTATAAAAATGACTACTCACTCATGGTGATGTTTATATCTAATATAATGTTAATAATAAAAACTAGGATAGACATGTTTATTTGGTTTTGGCAATATTTTAAGACTCTTGATATGGCGATAATAACGAAGCTATATTGACAATCTAATGAAATGAAATGACGATTACAACGATATTGAAATGAACCTAAGATAACATGGGTGGAAAATAACAATCAAATAAGAAACATAAAGACATTAAACAAAAGATAGAATTGGAATACCTAGATGACGATCAACAACGATAATGACAACAATAATAGAAATTCCTTGCATAGAATAGTCGATCCACGAATTACAACACTTGAACCACACAAAGTAGATTACAAAGATGAAATTCTTATTGATCTAAGCTAAGGTTTTGATATAGAAAAAACAGAAATAAACTAAGGACTAACGATGAAAAAGAAGAAGAAAATGAGAGAAGAGAGGCTAGTTCTCCATCCTCCTAAACTAGGGTTTTTGTAAGGAGAAGTGTAGAAGAGAATTGTGTGAATAGGTACATCTCATTATGGTGGCTGAGGCATCCTTTTATAGCAGTAGGGTTTCGTGGGGAAGGGGTCAAGCATTGAACATATAGGACAAAAAGGAGGAAGTCGAAGCAAAAGCTCGGATCAGCAGGGATACCCGATCGGGTACACCACTTATCCGATCGGGTAAGTTGTACTCTTGGTGTTTTGACTCTCGTTTCATCTCCCCTTGCATATGAATTGACTTACAATGTCCCCCTTCACCTCTTGAGTCGGGTTTGTTGATAGGGTTTGATGTAAAATGATGAATTCTTCGCCCAACTAATCGATCTTCTGACAACTGTGAAACTGTCTTTACTTCTTCCTTCTTTTGAATCAGTGAACCTTCTTGAAATGCCTTTGACTTGGTCAAGCTTGCTTCTTAAAATCGTCGGGTTCTAGGCAAATGCTCGGAAATATAGAAAAAGGGCGTAGAAACGTCACTTTCCCTACAAAACAGGTTAGAACATAGGAATTCGCTTAGAAGACGATATTAGCTCATAAAATGGCTTAACAAAGCACAAATGATATACAAAACCGAGCTAAAATGGGGGTTAAAATCATACAAATATTCACTTATCACCGACAAGTCACCTTTCTTGAAGTCAATAAATTCGTTGAGCCTTTGTTGCTTGAGCTCCTTGGGATAAAATCGGCCTTCAAGTAGAGCTTTGAAACAAGACCAATTGAAATCGTCTTCAAGAGTAGCGGTGGCACTAGTAATTGCCCACCAATTATCTGCTTCCCTTACAAGGAAGTGCTTGGCAATCCTCACCTTGTCCTCTTCACGGACTTAGTATAAATCACATTGCTTCTCCATTTCTCGAAACCATTCCGATAGCTCGATAGGGTTCGGCTCTCCACCATAAGGTATAATCTTACTCCTAGCTATTTGGCTTGCCACCCAAGCGTAGCCTCCTTGGTGGTTATCTTCTCTACGAAGGGGAACTTGGTTGGCTTAACCAATTGCTGCATCTTGTTGATTCTTCAACACTTGCGTAAGAGCTTCTAGCATAACGTTCTCTACTACTCGAGATCTAACCATCTTCATAAGAAACCAAAACAAAACAAGTTAATCCTAACACTTAGCATAAACAAATAGACTACCAAGTAAAGTCCTTAACTTCTATCCATCTCTCATTTATTATTTCAAGGTCAAGTAGTTGAAGTTTAGAGTTCACGTGTGTGCGTCGGGAGCGTCGGGAGCGTTTAAGCTTTGATACCAACTGTGACAACCCTCGCGAATGCGGAAATAAAACATAACAAGCATGTGATTTATATAGCGGAAAATACGGTGTTCTTAAAAATTTTTACATGCTAAGATAAAAATACGAGGAATGTCAAATAATTACAAACCAAAGTAGAAAATACTACAAAGAGACGAAGTCTCTCAAAATGTTATCAAATATCAAAGTGATTAGCAAACTAGCTAAACAACGTCTAGAGGTGATTCATCCAGGCCAACGCCCGCTAGCTCACACCCGAACCCAAAATACCACAAGCAAAAAGCCATCCAATCAAGCAACCTGTTATAGACGTACATAAACGGAAATACAAAAGTAGAAACATGCATACATAAATATACATGTGAAGTACGAGAAGGATAAATAGGCAATTCAATATATAAGGATATCGATCCATGAAGTACAAAACCGTAACCATCATATTATAGAAAGACTCAGAGAAGACACTCTTATGCAACCATACACTCACTAGGGCTTGCATCTCACCGTTAGCGGCATAAGTTTGATAAGATTGAGACTCGACAAACAAACCATGCCATGTCATCCAAAGATCACAAATAATCAATCATATAATCATCCATTCAAACGTACAATACGTTGACAACATCTCTCACGGTAAATGACACGCACTAGCACCGTGTACATGGCAAGTATGATTAAAATCGCATCCACGGGATAACATTTCCCTGAACGCATACACGATTCAATACATTTCATATATGTAGACTAATTTCCTCCCGGTAGGACGACAATCATAATACGGTCCTAGTCTAAACCTGGCCAGACTCTCGGAATAGACATTTTTCGATTCGACATGCGATGACATTTCGCATCCAAGACTCGATCATACATGGAAGTCGAGTACCGCAAATTCGGTAGACCTTCACGAAAGAGGCGGAAAAGAGCAAAAGCATCATAACAAGCGGTACGCTACATGCAATGACACCACCTCGAAAGTATACAACATTTGACGGCCGGGTCGATCAACGCAAAGCGTTCGCCTCCCAACAACGTCGTCATATGCCCATTAACACATGCAATTAAGCAGTAAGGATACACTCTCCGTTCCGACATTCCAGCCTTACGAACGAAGAGGTAGCCAGGGGAATGAGAGTACAAAGCACATAACAAATAGTGCCCAAACCAATAACATGTGTAAAACCGACTCAAAGTGGGACATATCAAAAACCGTCACAAAACATGCGATACAAGCGAATGGAATATCATATATTCGAAACATTAATATTTAAAGTCATTACGTAAATTTATACGATAAACGAACCATCGGAAATATTATAAATGAAAAACATAAGTAAGAAATACAAATGGAAAGTCAGCGTGTACCAGCCGGTCAAGGGGACCGGCTGCCGGCTACCCGGCTTGCACCTATGTATCATATGAAAACAAACTAAAAATGCAGTGTGTCCCAGCCGGTCAAAGGGACCGGCTGCCGGCTACCTGGCTGGGACCAATATTACTGGAGAAAAACGAAGACATATCAGATGTGTCTCAGCGGGTCGGCCGGCTGAGACCTATATAGTTCCAAACTTTCACGTAACACCAATAAATATACAGTCACTCCCCAGCCGGTCAGGTGACCGGCTGCCGGTCGGCCGGCTGGCGTCAATTATGCACGAAAATACCAATATTCACTAAGGCTCAACATACAACAATCATCATTTATTATCACAAATCATCAATTCTCATTATCAATTATCAACTAACAACAATTATCATCAACAACACAATTCCTATAATTACTAATCTTATTCTAAATACGATTACTAACATAGAAAACACATTAAAACACATAATGATATCAAGTAACCCTTCACCGTTACCTTTTCGCGTCTTCAATCCTCGTCGAGGTCCTCATCTATCAAATAGTAGTCCTTGTCGAGGTCTTGGAGGTCACCACCTACAATTAGATGATAAAGGATTAATATAATTCACCTTTGAGAAAGACGGATAAATTGAAAAGCGAGAAAGACGGTAATTTTATTAACAAAAGAGATAGAGGATGATGAGAGGGGAAGAATAAGACGAACTTTAGTGAATTTGAGCGAGAAATGAAGGCGTAGTGACGATATTAAGCTTGATCAAATATGGAGATTAGGGTTTTGGTGGTTACTTGGTGAGGAAGAAGAAGATGTTGAGTGTGAGTGAGTTTAGGGTTAAGGGAGTATAAGAGGGAGTAAGTGGAATAATTCATGAGAAAAGCCCATAACGTCTTAAGACGTAACTTACTTGGAATCTCGCGTAAAGTCCGAAAACGAACTCGTAAATTCTAAACTAGACACGGGAAATTTAACTCTAGACTAAAACTAAATTTCGCTGAAAAGTATCCGTAAAATATTTTTACTATAAAAATAGGGTACATTTGCGGGTGTTACAAATAAATCACAAGAAAATTAAAAGTAAACAAAAAAATTTCCCCGGCAACGGGCCAAAATTTGATGGCGTTAGTCGCGTACCCATATTAAAGATAAATTTACCCTTGAAATAGGCTAATAACATATGAATATAATTAGGAAAGTAAGGGTTCGATCTCGGGGAAACGGGAGTTACGTTTTATAGAAGCCTTGTGATGATTGACTACCTCGGAACGAATGTTGATTTTGATGATTTTTAAACAAAATAAAAGCATTAACACAGTTAAAATTACGATTATCACGAAGATAAAGAAGGCTAGGGAGATAGGTTCATACATGTAGATTATTTTATGTAAAGTTGGAGTTTAGAAATCATGCAATTGATTCATTGTTTAGGTCATACAACTGACAATGTCAAATAATGTCGTGTCTAGTAGTAACTTTTAGAGTCTTTCGTTCTACTTTTTACGGGTCATTAACTTTGTTTTATGTTAATTTTAGTTTTTGTAAAAATGTTAGTATTTAGTATTTTAAGTCAAATTTAAGAGTCAAATCCCGGAAGTCAATAAAAGTCAAACCCGAAAACCCGAGACCCAAAAACCCGGAACTTGAAGCGGGCTAACAATGAATCACCAAGGTTTGAAGACAAAGCCCAATGGGTCAAATGAAAGTCAAGGCGGGGTCAATATGCTTGGGTCAACGAAAGTCAAGAAGGAAAACAAAGGCAAAAATTCTCCCGTGCTCGACGCAGCCTGCGTCAGCACGACGCAGCCTGCGTCATCACGACGCAGCCTGCGTCGTAGGACGCAGCCTGCGTCATCTCTCAGCACGGGTTTTTCTCAATTCCTCGTCTTGTCTTTTGGAAGCCCACCTTTCAAGGCCCCTAGGTTTGCGGACCAAGGGTATAAAAGAAGATTTCTGAAGAGAGAAGAGAGAGGAAGCATTCACCATACAACATCATATTCTCCTTAGCATTTCTCTCTTTTTGTTCTTCAAGTTTGGTTTTTGTAATGGGTTTTTCCTTAGAATTTGGTTGTATTATGAAGACTATGGGTAGCTAATCTCCTTTTGCTTAGTGTAATTTGAACAAGTTCTTCCCTTTTAGCATTGTAAGACTTTTTAATCCTTCCTTCTTTATTTAATTCCATCTTCCTTTGTTAATTTTCTTTGTTGAATGAATTGTTGTTAGGACTAACCATCTTAGTAATTGTTTGTTTGATTAATTGCATTGTCTTGATGAATTTGGTTGAGTTGTCTTGACATTTGTTGATGCAACTTGAAAGATTGTAACTTTGGTTTAAAAGTTAGAATCTTTTAAGTGGAATTTGGATTTTCATGTATTTAGAACATGGTTTAATGTTTTAGTTCATGAATCTAGCATATTTCTTTGGTTTTGCGCTTAAAGCTTGCATCTTTATTTATGCTTATGGTTTAATAAGTATGGGTTTAGTTGTATTGAGTCATTTATGGATGATTTAATTCGTGGTGGCTAATTCTTTGAAGTTTGCAATAGATAAATAGAGAAGGGAGGAAAGGAGGGATCTTTACTTTGTCAATTGTGGGGGAACTTGGGATAATTGCACTAAGTTGTTTTTCCTCATTTGAATCTTTGCTTATTTAGTTGTTATTGGTGATTCTAGGATTGATAATCTTTTTCTCATGAAAAACTTTCTCCCTATTTGTTATCTACATGTTTACCATTGTGAATATCATAGTTTGTAAGTAATTCTAGTCTTTGTTTCAATTAGTGTTTAATTTGTGGTTAGATTTATTAATTTGTTTAATCGGTTTTTAGCAAGAGTCTAGATTAGATTATTAGCATTCACCGCCTTCTCTTGGGTTCGATCCTTGTCTTACCCTTACTACCCTTTACTTAGGATAGTTCGAGTCTAGATTTGGTTTTATAAATTGTTATTTGGCATAGCTAGTTTCCGGAATTAACGACCCCGAAAATAAGCTGCGTCAAATTTGGCGCCGTTGCCGGGGAAGGCAATTTAGCTAATTTATCAAATTGAAACTCTTGTTAGTGTCATATTTTGTTTAGATTGTTTTTCAAATTTTTCTTTTTGTATTGTTTGTAGGTTACTTGGTGTTGAAGTTACTAATTGTGTTGTTGAAGTGTTTTAGAGTTTATGCCTAGGTCACAAGAAGGGACTTGGTGACCAAGACATTGACCCGGCTTCTAGTAGCATTTCCAATTGGTTGTTTTCGAACCCCCTCTATAGGAGACCCTTTTGGAGGGAGCCTAGTGAAGAGGAGTTTGAGAACAATATTTTTCAAGAACCACAAGAACAAGTGTTTGTGTCACCACCTAGATCACCACCTAGGAGACCACCACCTTTGAACATCATCTACCCACCCGAAATGGAAGATAATAGAACTATTGGTGAAATCCGGGCAAGAAACTATGAAGAGCAACCGTTGTGTATCGCATACCCTCCCATGGGGGATGTCAATTTCGAGCTAAAGGGGTTCTTTGTTCATAATTTGCCAAGATTTCATGGAATGGTGGGGAATGATCCCAATAGGCACTTGGCCGAATTTCACATGATATGCCAAGGGGCCATCCCTCAAGGAGTGACCGAAGACCAATTTAAGCTTAGGGCATTTCCATTCTCTCTACAAGATGCCGCTAAGGAGTGGTTATTTTGTCTTCCGGCCCATTCCGTCAATACTTGGGTGGGTTTGAAGAAGAAATTTCTTGAGAAATACTACCCGGATTCAAGGCATAACCATTCAAAGAAGCTCATCACTACCATTGAGCAAGACATGGGGGAAACTCTCTATGACTATTGGGAGCGATTCAAAAGCCTCGTGGCAAGGTGCCCTTATCATGGAATGTCGGGGGATGATCTATTGACGGCCTTCAATGAAGGATTATGCCAAAATGACCAACGGATGATTATAGCCGCCACCGGAGGTGGTATTGATACACTTAATGTGGCCGAGGCCAACAACATTATTGAGAAGTTGGCTATGAATACAAGAAGCTACGGGAGGAAGAATGAAAGGGGAGGAAGCTCTAGAAATGTATCTTCCATGGAAGATTCTCATGCCTCTCAAAATCACAAACTCATGCAAGAGATGGGTGAACTCAAAAGCTTGGTATCCAACTTGGTTGTCAACAAAGGTAGTTCATTTTCTCAAAACCCCGAACCGCTTGAATGTTCTTATTGTGGAGGTGACCATGCTACAAATACTTGTTACATCATGATTGAGCAAGGAGCCACCATGGAGAGTGTCAATGCCATGGGGTATGGGAATTACAATGCTAGAAACCCAAGTGGTGGAGGGATGTATAACCAAGTGGGAAATCGTGATCTTTTGGGGTGGGGAGGAGACAAGTCAAAGAGTTTTGAAAATGGTCAATTCAATCACTTGAGAGCCCAAAATCCAACCCAAAACCGAAACACAAATTTCAACCAAAATCCCCAAAGAAATTTCAACAACAACAACCCAAGACCCAACAACTCAAATTTTCCAAATAATTCTCAATCCCAAAGACAACCAAACCAAAACCCAAATCAAGGGAATTCTTCTTCTCAAGGGAACTTGAGTGACATCTTGCAAACACTTCTTGCCAATCAAGAGAAGGATAGGGAGGAGGCAAGGAGGGATAGAGAGGAAGCAAGGAAGGATAGGGAGGCTAACAACCTTAGGGTGAAC
Source organism: Heliosperma pusillum (assembly GCA_022085475.1). Classification (NCBI taxonomy): domain Eukaryota; kingdom Viridiplantae; phylum Streptophyta; class Magnoliopsida; order Caryophyllales; family Caryophyllaceae; genus Heliosperma; species Heliosperma pusillum. Next base: position 25,388 of record JAIUZE010066795.1, read on the forward strand.
AACTTGGAAACCCAACTATCCCAAATGGCCTCAAATTTGTCAAAATCCCAAGCCTCAAGCTCCACAAGATTCCCATCTCAAACCATTCCCCCACCAAGGGAAAATGCTAGTGCCATGACATTGAGGGGAGGCAAAGAGTTGGAAGTAACCCCCTTGGCAAAGGAAAGGAAAAGATGAAGAATATTGAGATGGAAACCATTGAGATTGAAGACCAAGGAGAATTGGTGGTTGGTCAAGAAGAGATATTGAGAAATGAAAAAGGGGCATCCAAAAGCATGGACCCAAAGGGAGAAAATTCAAGGAAGAGCAAGGGCACTATTGAAGATGATGAAGTGGAGGAGTACATACCGGAAGTCCCATTTCCTAGTGCTTTGATAAGCACAAGGAAATATGCCAAGGAGAATGACTTATATGAGACTTTCCGGAAATGTGAGGTTAACATTCCTCTTCTTAACTTGTTGAATAGTGTCCCTAGGTATGCAAAGTTTTTGAAAGAACTTTGCACACCTAGGAGAAATCCAAAGAAGGGAACCCATAAGGTTAGGGTGAGTGAACATGTGTCGGCCATTTTCAAACAAAATTTACCAAAGAAATGTGGAGACCCGGGCATGTTCACTATTCCTTGCACTATTGGGGGAAAGAGTTTTAAACGTGCCATGCTAGACTTAGGGGCTTCTATAAATGTCATGCCTCTATCTATTTATGAGACCCTAGGTTTAGGACCTTTATCTAAGACCGGGGTAGTCATTCAACTTGCCGATAGGTCTAGTGTTTACCCCTCGGGTATGGTAGAGGATGTACTAGTGGAAGTCGATAATCTTGTCTTTCCGGCGGATTTCTACGTCTTAGATATGGAATCTAGCTCTAGTGCAACCCCTCTCCTTCTTGGTAGGCCGTTTATGAAAACTTCAAATACCAAGATCGATGTTTCAAACGGGTGCTTGACTATGGAATTTGAAGGAAAAAGGTTAACTTACAATATATATGACTCCATGAGGCACCCGAGTGACCATCAATCTTGTTTCTTCTTGGATATCTTTGAGCCATTAGTGAACCAAATGTACAAACTTTGTGATAGAGACCCACTCGAGGTAGCTTTAACTAACCCCATGGAAGAGGAAGGTTTGCGCTTGTTGTTGGCTTTTGATGTGCAGGAATGTCTTGAAGAATTGGAGAAGGAAGAGCCAATAGAAACATATGAGGAGCTCAACGTCATAGAGATGCTGAAAACAGGGCAAGGCAGTGCTCGACGCAGCCTGCGTCACACGACGCAGCCTGCGTCGTACGACGCAGCCTGCGTCACGACGCAGCCTGCGTCACTGGACGCAGCCTGCGTCCTGCACTGGAAAGGTTGTCCGAGTTGTTTGCTTTGAGTATTCCACTCCACAAGCCCCTCCCTTCCATTATCCAACCTCCTAAGGTCGAGTTGAAGACCCTCCCAAGCCATTTAAAGTACATCTTTCTAGGGGACAAGAACACCCTACCACTTATCATTTCAAGCACACTCACCGAGGACCAAGAAGGCAAATTGGTATCACTACTTGAAAAGCATAAGGAAACATTTGGGTGGAGCATAGCGGACCTAAAAGGGATAAGCCCGGTGACTTGCATGCACAAGATACGACTTGAAGTGGATGCCAAACCGGTCCGACAACCCCAAAGGAGGCTCAATCCACCCATGGCTGAGGTAGTGCAAGAAGAGGTAATTAAGCTATTGCAAATGGGTATCATTTTCCCTATTTCCGACTCTCGTTGGGTTAGCCCAACTCAAGTCGTACCCAAAAAGGGAGGAGTGACGGTAGTCAAGAATGCACAAGGAGACTTGGTCTCCACCCGACCCCAAACCGGTTGGAGAGTGTGTATTGACTACCGCCGCTTGAATGCGGTAACATTGAAAGACCATTTCCCGCTACCATTTATTGATCAAATGTTAGAAAGATTAGCGGGGAAAGCTTTCTATTGTTTCCTTGACGGTTACTCGGGGTATTTTCAAATCCCAATTGCACCCGAGGACCAAGTCAAGACCACATTCACTTGCCCATTTGGTACATTTGCTTATCGTCGTATGCCCTTTGGTTTGTGTAATGCGCCGGGAACTTTTCAACGGTGCATGTTGAGTATTTTCTCCGACTATGTAGAACGAATCATAGAAGTATTCATGGACGATTTCACCGTCCATGGGGACTCCTATGATGCATGTCTAAAACACCTTGCTCTTGTCTTAGAGCGATGCCAAGAGTCCCATCTCATTTTAAATTCCGAAAAATGTCATTTCATGGTGACTAGTGGCATCGTTTTGGGACATGTAGTGTCGGAAAGGGGGGTTGAGGTGGATAAGGCTAAGGTTGACATTATCAAAACCTTACCTTATCCCTCTAACACCCGAGACATTAGGTCTTTTCTAGGACATGCCGGTTTCTACCGGAGATTTATTAAGGATTTTTCCAAGATTGCTAACCCTTTATGCAAGCTTTTGCACAAGGAAGCGGAATTTGTTTTTGATGATAAATGTAGGAAAGCATTCAATGACTTGAAGGAGAGATTGGTCACCGCACCAATTATTCAAGCACCACGATGGGATCTTCCATTTGAAATCATGACCGATGCAAGTGACTATGCATTGGGAGTGGTTTTGGGTCAAAAGAGTGACAAGGGACCCCATGTGATCCAATATGCTTCTACCCTCTTGAATGATGCTCAAAAGAACTATTCCACGACGGAGAAAGAATTCCTTGGTGTGATTTATGCTCTAGAAAAATTCCGATCTTATCTATTGGGCACAAAGGTGATCATCTACACCGATCATGCCGCCATTCGATACCTTGTGGCAAAGAAGGATGCAAAGCCAAGGTTGTTGAGATGGATTCTTCTTCTAAGTGAATTTGATGTGGAAATAAAAGACAAGAAAGGAGTGAAGAATGTGGTGGCGGATCATTTAAGCCGGCTTAACCATGAAGGAAGACCATCATGCCCTCTTGAGGAGGTTGAAGGAGGTCTACCTCATGAGTCACTTTATGCTATACAAGTGGAAGAGCCATGGTATGCTACCATGGTCAACTTTTTGGTGACAAAGCGGCTTCCAAGCCATTTCTCTTCTCATCAAAAGAACAAAGTCAAGTCCGACGCCAAGTACTATACTTGGGATGATCCTTACTTGTGGAAATTTTGCCAAGATCAACTTGTAAGAAGATGTGTGCCCGAGAGTGAAATTCCTTCCATCCTACATCATTGTCATGACTATGCTTGTGGAGGGCATTTTGGGCCACAAAGAACCGCTAGAAAAGTGCTTGAATGCGGTTTCTTTTGGCCAAGTCTTTTCAAAGATGCCCACAAATTCGTGAAGACTTGTGACCGATGTCAAAGGGTGGGGAATTTGACAAAGAGAAATGAGATGCCACAACAACCCCTTCTTTATTGTGAGATCTTTGATGTGTGGGGAATTGATTTTATGGGCCCTTTTCCAAATTCCGGTGGTTATCTATACATCCTCTTGGCGGTGGACTATGTATCAAAATGGGTCGAAGCCATTCCTACCCGCACCGATGATGCCAAGGTAGTAGCCATTTTCATTCAAGAGAACATATTCTCTCGGTTTGGCTTTCCAAGGGCTATCATTAGTGATAGGGGGACCCATTTTTGCAACAAGGTGATTGGAGGCCTTCTCAAACGATATGGGGTGAATCATAAAATTTCCACGGCCTATCACCCACAAACAAACGGGCAAGCCGAACTCTCAAACCGTGAAATTAAAGGAATACTTGAAAAGACGGTGAATCCGGACAGAAAGGATTGGAGTAAGAGGCTAGTTGATGCATTGTGGGCATATAGGACCGCTTTCAAAACCCCCATTGGCATGTCCCCATTCCGTCTCATCTATGGCAAGGCTTGCCACCTCCCCGTGGAGGTTGAGCACAAAGCCTATTGGGCTATCAAATCTTTCAACCAAAACCAAGATGAGAGCGGTATGCACCGAAAGCTTCAATTACAAGAACTTGAAGAAATTCGCCAAGATGCTTATGAGAACTCTTCCATCTACAAAGAGAAAACAAGAAGATGGCATGATGGGATGATAAACCGTAGAGTTTTCAAGGAAGGTGATAAAGTTCTTGTGTTCCAAAACCGGTTTAAGCTCTTTCCGGGCAAGTTGAGGTCAAGGTGGTTTGGACCTTACACCGTCAAGAAAGTGTTTACCCATGGGGCGATTGAAGTGGAGGGGCCCGGGGATGGAAAGCTCCTCAAAGTGAATGGCCACCGTCTCAAGCACTACTTCCAAGGATGTACCCGGGAGGGGGAAGAGGAGGTCTTGCTTGAAGACCCGGTCTATGAAGGTTGAAATAGCTAAGTCGAGCCATCGACTCTAAATAAACGGCAAAACATGTACATACTCTATCCTTGTAAATACTCCTTTGAAGCTTCTTTGTTAAATTTTAGAATTTACGTTGTTTTAAGTTAGTTAGACATTGCATCAAACAAATTTTTTTGAAGTTACTAACGGTTTTGTGGAGTTTTGCGAGTTTTTGGGCCGCCTCGGGATGCGTGCCACGGATAAAAAGTTCGGGAATCGATGGAATTTAGATATTGGAGGTTGTTATGGGCCATTGAAGTGAAATTGCAAGTTTGAAGGTGTTTGGAACACTTAGCCAAATTTTGGCTAAGGGCAAAAGGCAAGAAGAGCAACCCGAGCTCGACGCAGCCTGCGTCATACGACGCAGCCTGCGTCTTGACGACGCAGCCTGCGTCAAACGACGCAGCCTGCGTCGAACGCAGTATTCAGTTTTCTTTCCTTATCTTTGCCCGTGTTCTTCATAATACAAAACCCCATCACCCTTCTTTGCTTTTCACGACAAACACACCCAAACAACCCCAAATCCCTCAAAAATCCATCTTTCTCACTCAAATCTTCCAAAACTTTCATCAAAATCAATCCCAATCTTCTCCCTAACCATTATTCTACACTCAATAACCCCAAAATCAGTCTCACTCACCCAAAAACTCAGAAAATCCGTCTTAAACAACCCTATTTTTTTCCCCTAAAAATCGTTTTTCGGGTCTTTTGCTGGGTTTTTAAGGTTTATTGTCGGATTCCTACCTACTTCTAATCATCAAGGCACTTGAATCTTGTGGAAAAACAAAGGTATAACTTCATACTCGATTTTCAAGTTTTTGCTCGAATTAGGCTAGTTTTAGTCTTAGGTTGAGTTCCCCTTTCCCCTTGCTTGATTGTGTAGTTAGGATTGGATAAAGTTTTCTGAGTAAGGCAAAGAAATTCAACAAACACTAGCTTTTTGAGGTGTAGAAATCGTTGCACACCAAGTGTTTGTTGAAGTGCTTGAGCGAAAAACCTTTCGAGTGATTGCTTGTTATTGTTGTAGTGTGTTGTTTGTTACATCTTTGTAGAAATGGCCCCAAAAATCTCTCAATTGTTTGGCAAGGGAAAAAATAAGAGGGCCGCGGTGAGTGAGCCCGACACCGAGGTTGAAGCGGTGTTCGTGGGCCATGAGAGGTTGCAAGCCCAATATAAGAAAATTTGGGATCACATAACCACTCACCCTCTTGTAGCAACCAAATTCTTTTGCCCAACCACCCTCCATGCCTTAGGCATGTTCAACCTGACAAGGGACATGCTAGCTAAAGTTGGGCTTGAGGCATATCTCGAGCAAAACTCCTGGGATTACACCTATAGGAGCTTTGCATACGAGTTTCTAGCCACCTTGTCGGAGTTGGATATGCCCGAAGGTGAGGAGAAAACCTACCGCTTCCGATTGAACCAAACTTGGCATAACGCCACAACTTCCGAATTCCGTCAACTCCTCAAAATCACCAAGCAACCCGAGGACATTAGGTGCCCAAGGGGCAAAATGCATTTGATGTGGGATAATATTGCACTTGGCCACGGTCCGTCTAAGGATGCCAAACTGTCAGCCATCACCCACCCCGTACTCCGCCTAATTACTAGGTTCCTTACCACCATTTTCAACTCCGCGGGAGAGCCCACCAAGGTGCCGGAGAATATCCGGCTTTGTTTGTGGACTATGCTACCGGAGGGGGTAGGAATTCCGGATTGGGCCGATTTATTTTTGAGAGCTTGTATCAAGCATAGGCAAAAATCGGCAAGGGCAAGCATCCATTGTGGGGGGGTGATTTCTTTCCTGGTAAGGCATTATGAGGGGGGCATTCCTAGTGGTCAAGCGGTGAACATATGTAGAGGTTTGACGAGGTACAACCGTCTTGGGCTAGAAGAAGTTCACATGTTCAGGACTAGCAAAGAACAACCCTTAAAAGGGTTTTGGTTGGGAAGTGACGGGCTAAGCTACATGAAATTGCCTAGACCTCAAAACAATCCTTTACCTAGAGGACCCGGGGCATGGGATTTTATGTGTCCTAGGGAGGAAAGTTTGGGGGAAAGTAGTGCGGAGGAGGAGGAGGTAGAAGAAGTGCCTTTGAGGCAAAGGAGGGCAAGGAGAGAGGGTGGTGAGGGAAGTGAACATTTGAGAGAGGAAATTGAGATCCTTGCAATTGAGCAAGGCCCTTCCCAAGCCACCATTCAACAACAACAACAACAACAACAACAACAACAACAACAACCACCACCATTCCATTCCCAACCACCATTCCAAAGCCACCATGTTACCGACACCCCCATGTATGATGCGGAGGGTCGTTCTAGCACACCCGTGGAGCCATGGCAACAACAAATGGCTAGATATTTTGCTAGCACCAACGACGTCTTGGCACACATTAGTGGGAGGGTGGATGCCTCAAACACTTGGCAACAATTACAAGGAGGTAGGCTTGAGAGTTTGGATGATTGGCATAATGTTGTGGAGGAGAGGGAAAGATTGAGAGGCGAAGCCGAGAGGGCTCAAAATGAGGAATGGAAGAGGATGCTAGACGGGCAAGAGGAAGCCCGCCTTTGGAGAGAACAACAAGACCAAAGGTGGAAAGAGCAAAATGAAATGTGGGCCACCCAAAATGCTTGGAGAGAGCAAGCTACGAACCATTTTAGCGCTCAAAATGAACGCCACCACACCTATCTTCAAGACTCCTATGAAGATGCGGTGGCGCAAGAGGACGTTTATGGATTGGCTAGCTCTCTCTTTGGGATGTCCATGCAACAAAACCCGGGCTACCCTTTTCCTTACACCCAAGCCACCCTTGATGAAGGCATGGAGCAAAGAAGACGGATTCGAGAAGCAAGGGATAGGAGGAGAAACCGAGGAGGTGCCTCGGGATCTTCTCCTTTCGGAAATTGATGAGGTAACAATTTTTTCTTCTCCTCCACAATGAGGACATTGTGTATTCTAAGTGTGGGGGAGAAGATTGTACATAATTAGTTTGTTTTTGATGCATTGTAAAATTTTTTTTATGTCTTTATTTTGAAGAAAAAGAAAAAGAAAAAAAAAAAAAAAGAGAAAAAAAAAAGAAAAGAAAAAAAATTGAAAATCCCGGCTAGGTGAAAACCCACAAGGGTGGGCACCTAGGCAACATTGGGAAGGTGGCCGAGGACGGAATGAAAACCCGAAAGGGCATTCCGGGCAAAATGAGGAATCGAGTTGCGAGCCACCAATGAGAGGAAAGGAAAAGCTAAGGTGAAAACCCGAAAGGGCACCTTAGGCAAAATGAGGGATTTTCAAGAAAAAAAAAATGATGAAAAAATGAAAAAAATTTGAGCATGATTCTTCCTATGATGAGAATTTTTGGAGGAATAAGAAGGGAGTGATAAGGAGGGAAAAATTGGAAGGAGGCTAGTTTAGGGCCCTTTTATTTTATTTTTGAGTCACAAAACTTTGTTCAAAATTGGTGGATTTATGTTGGTGGTCGCTTGGTTGTGCAAATTGTGAAGTTTGGGGCCAACCAAGTAACCATGATTTGCATTAGTGGAGTAATAAGGGGGTGATATAAGGGGTGGTTTTGTGTGAAGATTGTTGAGAAAGACCATCTCGCTATGCCTTGGGATAAGGCAAAGATGGTCATACTATCTTTTTGGGAGCTATAAGTAGGGAGGAGTTGATTTGAGTCGGAGTAGGTGGCATGTCGTGTCTTTAGTCTTGAGGGATGATATAAGAGGGGGAGTGAGAGAAGAGTGTCACAAGAATTGAGTCTTTTTGTTTTGTTTTTGTCATAGGTGGATTGTTTAAGAGGGAGTATAAGAAGGTTGTAGTGAGGGAAGAGAGGTCAATGCCTTCACACACACTTTGTTGGGCTCGTGTCGTTCATGCTAATCTCGAGTTTTACTCGGGACGAGTAAAAGTCCAAGTGTGGGGGTGTTTGACAATGTCAAATAATGTCGTGTCTAGTAGTAACTTTTAGAGTCTTTCGTTCTACTTTTTACGGGTCATTAACTTTGTTTTATGTTAATTTTAGTTTTTGTAAAAATGTTAGTATTTAGTATTTTAAGTCAAATTTAAGAGTCAAATCCCGGAAGTCAATAAAAGTCAAACCCGAAAACCCGAGACCCAAAAACCCGGAACTTGAAGCGGGCTAACAATGAATCACCAAGGTTTGAAGACAAAGCCCAATGGGTCAAATGAAAGTCAAGGCGGGGTCAATATGCTTGGGTCAACGAAAGTCAAGAAGGAAAACAAAGGCAAAAATTCTCCCGTGCTCGACGCAGCCTGCGTCAGCATGACGCAGCCTGCGTCGTGGGACGCAGCCTGCGTCGTAGGACGCAGCCTGCGTCATCTCTCAGCACGGGTTTTTCTCATTTTCTCGTCTTGTCTTTTGTAAGCCCACCTTTCAAGGCCCCTAGGTTTGCGGACCAAGGGTATAAAAGAAGATTTCTGAAGAGAGGCAAGGGCATCAAGCATTCAACATACAACATCATATTTTCCTTAGCATTTCTCTCTTTTTGTTCTTCAAGTTTGGCTTTTGTAATGGGTTTTTCCTTAGGAATTGGTTGTATTATGAAGACTATGGGTAGCTAATCTCCTTTTGCTTAGTGTAATTTGAACAAGTTCTTCCCTTTTAGCATTGTAAGACTTTTTAATCCTTCCTTCTTTATTTAATTCCATCTTCCTTTGTTAATTTTCTTTGTTGAATGAATTGTTGTTAGGACTAACCATCTTAGTAATTGTTTGTTTGATTAAATTGCATTGTCTTGATGAATTTGGTTGAGTTGTCTTGACATTTGTTGATGCAACTTGAAAGATTGTAACTTTGGTTTAAAAGTTAGAATCTTTTAAGTGGAATTTGGATTTTCATGTATTTAGAACATGGTTTAATGTTTTAGTTCATGAATCTAGCATATTTCTTTGGTTTTGCGCTTAAAGCTTGCATCTTTATTTATGCTTATGGTTTAATAAGTATGGGTTTAGTTGTATTGAGTCATTTATGGATGATTTAATTCGTGGTGGCTAATTCTTTGAAGTTTGCAATAGATAAATAGAGAAGGGAGGAAAGGAGGGATCTTTACTTTGTCAATTGTGGGGGAACTTGGGATAATTGCACTAAGTTGTTTTTCCTCATTTGAATCTTTGCTTATTTAGTTGTTATTGGTGATTCTAGGATTGATAATCTTTTTCTCATGAAAAACTTTCTCCCTATTTGTTATCTACATGTTTACCATTGTGAATATCATAGTTTGTAAGTAATTCTAGTCTTTGTTTCGATTAGTGTTTAATTTGTGGTTAAAATTATTATTTTGTTTAATCGGTTTTTAGCAAGAGTCTAAATTAGATTATTAGCATTCACCGCCTTCTCTTGGGTTCGATCCTTGTCTTACCCTTACTACCCTTTACTTAGGATAGTTCGAGTCTAGATTTGGTTTTATAAATTGTTATTTGGCATAGCTAGTTTCCGGAATTAACGACCCCGAAAATAAGCTGCGTCAACAACATCTTTCGAATTGTTTCTACCGTAGTACATGATCTAGCGAGTTTTCACGTTTAACTAGTTTGAACTACCCTGCTATGCTTTGTCTATTCAATTCTCGTCTTTCGGTCTTAGGAAAGAACATCAGATTTAGTCAAATATTTTGATCAAGAATCATCAACTAACAATCTAATTCAAGCATGCAATAGACAAGTGACGCAAATGCGTTATTTTCCTTCCAACAATTTCAAATGTTAATCATTCCTGACTCCCGGCCTATTCCCCTAGGAAAAGGATTACTCACTCATTATTAAACAAGATAGAACTATTGTCATTTTAATATGAATCAAATTAGTCATGGTTAATTTATAAACACGAGACAAAAGTTTATAATGGTGGTAAGATTATAATGATGACAATAACAATAATAGAATTATATGAACAAGAACTTAGGTTATGCAGCAGGAGCTTACCCAAGAGGTCTTGATGATCAAGTCACAAACAAGACAAGTCTGACCCCAAGGACCCCTCAGATGGAGGCTCGAGTTACAAGGTCCAAACAACAAGCTATGACAAGCCAAGACCAAGCCAGGCCAAGCTACACCAGTGAGGAAGACAGTCCAGGGCTCAACAACCCATGCCAAGCCCCAACACAACCCACATTACCCACACAAGACAGAAACAAAACCATTCAGGACCAGGCAGACCAATCAACAAACCCTGCACCTAGGAGGTACACCAGGGCATCCCAACCACCCCCACCATGGCCTACCATCAAGCCAACCCTCTAAGCTACAAGTTTGCCCAGGACAAACCCTTTTGAAGTCTAGCAAAAACTCATGAAACAGACACCCCAAGCTAGAGTCCAGTGAGCAGCATAGCAGAGGCAGTACATGTTCAGATGTGGTTTCCTTTTGCCTAAGTCAACTTGTCCTCATCCAAGGCAGGTTTATCTAAGTTCTAATAAGAGTGGAGAGTCCCAAGGAGCAACAAAACACCCAGAGCAAAGCAGCAAGACAACAAGAACAACAGAGTTCTATTTCAGGAAAAATACAAAAACTGCTTTATTGCTTTTTGCATCAGTCTGTTTGTGTCTTTTGTGTCTGTACTAGCTAGTTGTTAAACTCGTCCTCTTGTGAGGTTCTTAATTAGTGTCAGTTGAAGTAGTTTAGGTCCTAAGCTGGCCCTTGGATGATCTATACATCCAATGGTTCACAAGATATCAACCTCCCTATATAAGGAGGTCTTGTATGTTGTTGTAAGGCAGACTTTTATGAATGAATTAACTTTGAGAAATCCCTCAAATCTATCAAACTTGTGCTAAGAGTTGTAGTTTGAAACAAGCCTGATACATCTTCAAGGTGTTTGATCAGTGCCTTGTCTTGTGAGTCAAGTTATATCTGTGCTTTGCTGTGGTTAACTTGCTTGCTGTTGAGTCTAGTCTAGGGTGTTTGTGCTTTGCTGTAACACTTGAAAACTGTCTCTAAACTAGTCTTTGAGTCCTTTCTCTTGTGCTATGCTGTAGGGGAGCTTTTCTAAGTCATATCCTTTGAATTTCAGTTGATATAAGTCACTCTCTCTAAAACAGCCTCCATTTCTATTTGAGTTGTTGTCAGTTTAAGTGAACCTAGTCTAGCATCCATCAAAACTTGTAAACCTTAGTAGTTTACACTCCAAATTGGTTATCAGAGCTTTGGTTGAGAGTCTTAGTGAGTTCATTTTCCCTAACTACATTTAAAAACACAAAAATAGCCCAATGAGTGAAGAGAGACTGGCAGGAGTAGAAGCAAGGATGGAGGATCTGGCTGGGATTGTAACCACCCTAACCAGAACCCTGGACCAGGTAATAGGCAACCATTTGCTTGCTGGAGGAAGAGGCAGAGGACGTGGAAGAGGCCAAGGAGGAGGCAGAGGAAGGCCACCTGATGATGAAGAGTATCCAGACTCAGATGACTCAACAAGAAGCAGAGCTTCCATCCACAGGCACATAGACAAGCATCTTAAGGTAGATATCCCTGAGTTTTCTGGTAGTCTTAATCCTGATGATTTGTTAGAATGGTTAAGAGAAGTAGAAAGGATCTTTGAATACAAAGGATATAATGATTCTAAGTCTTTTAAAGTAGTCATCCTTAAACTGAAAGGGTATGCTTCCCTTTGGTATGAAGCCATGAAAGGGTTAAGGGCTAGGGAAGGGAAAGAACCCATCAAGTCTTGGACTAAACTGAAAAAGAAATTGTTAGACAAGTTTGTTGCTAAGGATTACACCCAGGATATGTTTATCAAGTTGTCTAAATTGAAACAAGGAGACAAACCTGTTGAATCTTATCTAAGAGAGTTTTAACAACTCACCTTACAATGTGATATAAATGAGAAACCTGAGCAAAGGATTGCTAGGTACTTAGAGGGTCTAGATAAGAACATTGCTAACAAGGTTAGGATGCAACCCCTATGGTCATTTGATGATGTTGTCAACCTATCCCTGAGAATTGAAAAGATAGGGAAGACTAAGCCTGTTACACCAAAACCTGTTAGACCTTTTCAAACCAGACCTTATAGTGGGTTGAGAACCATGGATACCCCTAAGACAGCACCCCCACCTACCTTAGACAAGGGAAAGGGCATCATGGGTCAAAAGCCAAGCACTTCCTTGACTGAGAACAGAATTACGTGTTTCCAATGTCAAGGCTATGGACACTTCAGGAAGGATTGCCCTTCTAAGAAGACCTTAACTATAATGGAGGTTGAGGCTTGGGAGAAAGAAGGTCTAGTTGAGTATGAGAGGGATGAGCCTGAGGTTGAAGAAGTGGTGAGTGAGGAAGAAGAGTCTAGTCAGGAGGCAATAGTGGCACTCCCTGACACAGGCCACAGCTTAGTCCTATGGAGAGTAATGCATTCACAACATATACCTTTGGAGGAGGATCAAAGGTCCCTCATTTTCAGAAGCAGATGTACCATACAAGGGAGGGTTTGTAACCTTATTATAGATGGAGGTAGTTGTACCAATGTGGCCTCTGTTACTATGGTTGATAAGCTGAAGTTGAGCACTCAAGATCACCCTCACCCCTATAAGTTGAGGTGGCTGAGTAAGGGAGAAGAGGTTAAGGTGGATAAGCAATGCATGGTCCCTTTCTCCATTGGAAGTGTGTACAAGGATGAAGTATTGTGTGATGTGGTTCCAATGGATGCCTGTCACTTGTTATTAGGAAGGCCATGGGAGTTTGATAAAAGCTCCATACACCAAGGAAGAAGCAACACCTATTCCTTCAAGCATGGGAGCAGGAAGGTGACATTAGCCCCCTTGCCACCACATTAGAAGAACTATGGGAGTCCTAGTATGGCTGAAGATTTTAGTGGAGTCTTGTTTCTATCAGAATCAGCAATGGTCAAAGAATGTACTAAAGAGCAACCTATATTGATGCTGCTATCAAAGGAAGTCCAAGAAGGGGAGTCTAAGGTAATCCCTGCAGAAGTTAAGCCCCTCATTGATCAGTTCAAGGAAGTGTTCCCAGAGGAACTTCCTGATGGCTTACCCCCTTTAAGAGGAATTGAACACCAGATAGACCTTGTGCCAGGGTCTGTACTACCTCATAGACCAGCATATAGATGTGATCCCAAGGCTACACAAGAGCTGCAGAAACAAGTTGGAGAGTTGATGAGTAAAGGGTTTGTAAGGAAATCCTTAAGTCCATGTGCTGTGCCTGCATTGTTGGTTCCTAAGAAGGATGGGACTTGGAGGATGTGCATAGATAGCAGGACTATCAACAACATCACAGTCAAGTATAGGTTCCCTATACCTAGGCTTGATGACATGTTGGATGAGCTGAGTGGTTCAAGGTTCTTTTCTAAGATTGACTTGAGGCAAGGTTACCATCAATTGAGGATCAGGGAAGGGGATGAGTGGAAGACAACCTTCAAAACAAAGCATGACCTTTATGAGTGGCTTGTCATTCCCTTTGGCCTGTCAAATGCCCCAAGTACCTTCATGAGATTAATGACAGAAGTGCTTAGGCCTTGCCTAGGGAGATTTGTGGTGGTATACTTTGATGATATTCTCATCTACAGCAAAAGCAAGGATGATCCTTTGAGGCATCTTGAGGCTGTGTTTGAAATACTTAAGGAGAGCAAGCTCTTTGGGAAGCTTGAGAAATGCACCTTCATGACTGAGGAAGTCAAGTTTCTAGGATATGTGGTATCTGGTAGAGGCATTTCAGTTGATCAAGACAAGATCATTGCAGTCCAGTCTTGGCCTATCCCTAGGAGTATTACAGAAGTAAGAGGATTCCATGGCTTATCATCCTTCTACAGAAGATTCATTAAGAATTTTAGCACCATTGCAGCACCCCTCACTGAGTGCATGAAGAAGGGAGAGTTCACCTGGACTAAGAGTGCTTTGCAAGCTTTCAAACACATGAAGAAACTCTTGTGCAGTGCACCTATCCTCAGGTTGCCAGGTTTTAACAGCCTATTTGAGGTTGAATGTGATGCAAGTGGAGTAGGGATTGGAGCTGTCCTTATCCAAGAGAAGAAACTTGTAGCTTATTTCAGTGAGAAGCTAAGTGGAGCTAAGCTGAACTATTCTACATATGACAAAGAGTTCTATGCTCTTATCAGAGCTCTGAGACATTGGAGTCATTACCTGAAGCCCAAACCTTTTGTCTTACACTCTAATCATGAGGCATTGAAGTACATAGGATGCCAACATAAGCTCAGTCATAGGCATGCTAAGTGGGTAGAGTTCCTCCAGTCATTCACCATTTCTAGCAAATACAAAGAAGGAAAACAAAATGTGGTGGTTGATGCATTGTCTAGGAGGTACACTCTGCTATCAAGCATGGAGCAAAGGGTTCTTGGCTTTGAGTTCATGAAGGACATGTATCAAGAAGATCCAGACTTTGCAGAAGATTGGTTAGCACAGAAAGAGGGAACAAGGACCATTGATTCACCCTACACTCTGCAAAATGGATTCTTGTTCAAGGGAAACAAGCTGTGTGTTCCCAGAGGAACTTATAGGAGTCTATTGATCAAGGAGGTACATGGAAGTGGCCTTGGAGGACACTTTGGGGTTCAGAAAATTGTGGACATACTACATGATCAATTCTACTGGCCTAAGATGATGGGAGAAGTCCAAATAGTGCTCAGAAGGTGTGGTGTTTGTCAAAAGGCCAAGAGTTCTTTTCAAGCAGAACCTTACACCCCCTTACCAGTTCCATGTAGGCCTTCGGAAGATGTAAGCATTGATTTCATAGTAGCATTGCCTAGGACAGCGAGAGGGAAAGATTCTATCATGGTGGTTGTGGATAGGTTCAGCAAGATGGCACATTTATTGCCTGTAAGAAAACTGAGGATGATGTGAGTGTAGCAGAGCTATACCTTGATGAGGTGGTAAGGTTACATGGAGTCCCAAGGACTATTGTGTCTGACAGAGACACAAAGTTTGTGAGCCACTTCTAGAGAACATTGTGGAAGCTGCTTAACACTAGGTTGTTGTTTAGTGAGCCAATTCTAGAGAACATTGTGAGCCACTTCTAGAGAACATTGTGGAAGCTGCTTAACACCAGGAGAGTATGCAGTCCATGGGACATTCAATGTTGGAGATCTTAGTCCCTTCTTTGAAGACTCTGAGGGAGAGGAAGACACAGGCTTGAGGTCAAGCCCTTTTCAACCAGGGGAGGCTGCAGCAGGAGCTCACCCAAGGGGTCTTGATGATCAAGTCACAAACAAGACAAGTCTGACCCCAAGGACCCCTCAGATGGAGGCTCGAGTTACAAGGTCCAAACAACAAGCTATGACAAGCCAAGACCAAGCCAAGCCAAGCTACACCAGTGAGGAAGACAGTCCAGGGCTCAACAACCCATGCCAAGCCCCAACACAACCCACATTACCCACACAAGACATAAACAAAACCATTCAGGACCAGGCAGACCAATCGACAAACCCTGCACCTAGGAGGTACACCAGGGCATCCCAACCATCCCCACCATGGCCTACCATCAAGCCAACCCTCTAAGCTACAAGTTTGCCCAGGACAAACCCTTTTGAAGTCTAGCAAAAACTCATGAAACAGACACCCCAAGCTAGAGTCCAGTGAGCAGCATAGCAGAGGCAGTACATGTTCAGATGTGGTTTCCTTTTGCCTAAGTCAACTTGTCCTCATCCAAGGCAGGTTTATCTAAGTTCTAATAAGAGTGGAGAGTCCCAAGGAGCAACAAAACACCCAGAGCAAAGCAGCAAGACAACAAGAACAACAGAGTTCTATTTCAGGAAAAATACAAAAACTGCTTTATTGCTTTTTGCATCAGTCTGTTTGTGTCTTTTGTGTCTGTACTAGCTAGTTGTTAAACTCGTCCTCTTGTGAGGTTCTTAATTAGTGTCAGTTGAAGTAGTTTAGGTCCTAAGCTGGCCCTTGGATGATCTATACATCCAATGGTTCACAAGATATCAGCCTCCCTATATAAGGAGGTCTTGTATGTTGTTGTAAGGCAGACTTTTATGAATGAATTAACTTTGAGAAATCCCTCAAAACTATCAAACTTGTGCTAAGAGCTGTAGTTTGAAACAAGCCTGATACATCTTCAAGGTGTTTGATTAGTGCCTTGTCTTGTGAGTCAAGTTATATCTGTGCTTTGCGGTGGTTAACTTGCTTGCTGTTGAGTCTAGTCTAGGGTGTTTGTGCTTTGCTGTAACACTTGAAAACTGTCTCTAAACTAGTCTTTGAGTCCCTTCTCTTGTGCTATGCTGTAGGGGAGTTTCTCTAAGTCATATCCTTTTATTTTTAGTGGATATAAGTCACTCTCTCTAAAACAGCCTCCATTTCTATTTGAGTTGTTGTCAGTTTAAGTGAACCTAGTCTAGCATCCATCAAAACCTATAAACCTTAGTAGTTTACACTCCAGGTTATGTTACGAAGTAAAGACTAAATGATTAGATAAACATAAAAAATGATAAGAACTTAACAAAGGACATAAATGTTACTTGAATAAAGGACTAGAATGAAGCATGATCACCCCAAGATACTGTTGGAGTAAGTGTCCTCAACAATAGTGCGATCACATAATTAATTCTCAATATTAAGAATACAAAGGGATGATGAATATTATAGTCAACTGGTCAACATAAATCAATAATGATTGGCTCAATTGAGTTTGACGTTACTGTCGTATGACGGTGGTGATCAGTTGATCCCTTGAGGTCACACCTAAAGGACAATCCCCTAATCATGTACATTAATTAATTGTATAACGATACAGATTAATTAATCCCTTAAATTGAACTAAGTTTAAATATTAGTGAGAATAATATCTTGTTGTAATATGATTAAATAAGATTCATTAGAAATTTAATCGTTACTAAGAATGTATTATGTTTATGAAACATTTAAGATAAGCAAAATTGGTCAATTATAATTACAAATTGTTGTAGATTATATTAACCAAATATGAGATGACCCATTTTATTTACATGTAATTATAAAATGTGACTTAAAATGTTAAGTCTAATTTATTTGTTATAAAATTACATTTAAATTGGTTAAATGCACATTTATAATCTAATATTACATGTTACTTGTCACATGTCACACATGTGACAAATGACAAAATCACAAAATAAAATGGACACCCATTTTATCATGTGGACTAGGTAGGGTAGTGTTTAGGTGTTGATTATTGTTTTAATTAAAGAATTAAGCATAATCATTACCTACCTAAAGACCTAAACCTAAGCTACTTTCTTGTTAAGAACAAAAAAAGCAAAACACGCCCATTTTTGGGAATGCTTGGCCGGCATGCATGTGAAGAGGAAAAAAGTTTTCCTCTTATTTATACACTACATCATTTTGATAATGTGTGTGGAAAAGCTTATCTCTACATCTCTCTATAATAGTTTTATCACTAAAACTAAAAGTAGTTTCACAATAACTTGAGTTTATATTCTCTAATAGTTTATTAGTGTAGTAACAAGAGATATTAGTTTTATTTTAAGGGATTTCTTCTTCATACTAGTGTAGTATTAAGAAGAGATAAAGGGACTTGACTTGGGTGCAACTTATTGGAAAGTTTCTAAATTGAAACTATGAGTTCATCCTTTGATTTATAGCTCAAGAACAAGAGTAGGAAGGAGTCCTTTCTTGTGCCCAAAATTCGTTTATATCAATATAAGGAACAATTTCTTTTTCCTTCTTTGTATTTTGTTATGCATGCATAAGATTCATTAGTTTAATGCATAAACTAATTACAAGATGATATTAGAAATGTCTAATATCAAGTTTAAGAAACTTACAAGCGGTATCAAGAGCTTTGGTTGTTGCATGCATAATCGATTTATAGCTTTTTCGAGTTAATGTAACTTACAGAAAACTAGTAATTTGTGTTTTATAAGATAAAATCACAAAGTCATTTGCATGTCAATATATTCTGGTCCTAATATGATTTTAGGTCATTTTGATGATTTATGGAAATTTATATTGCTCAAATATGATTTTTAGTGTTTTTTATTACATTTTAATGAGTAAAATGATGTTTAAAATGCTAAAACTAGTTAGACTTATCTTCTAACCTTGAACGTTTTACACAATATCACACATGCATTTTAATTACTGTATGTAAAATTTCGTGTGAAGTGGACTTATTTCTCATTATGTATGATTTTTATATGATAAAATGATATAAATAAAGGTCAAATGGTTAAAAATAGTTCCGCTTTGAATCTGACTATGAAATATTAGTATGTTGTTACATGCATGTTTTCCTATAATACTGGAAAAGTTAAGACTGATGTGCTTTGTCTAGCATGATTTATGAATTTTTAATGTAAAAATGGCATAAATAGTGCCTTATTTAGCAAATATAGCTAAAATAAATTTCATATCAAGAGAAAAATTTTCCCGGTTGCTTACATGCCCCACATTTCAGATCTAAATTTGAAAATTAATTTGATTAATTTTCGCATGCTTTATGTATTTTATTGATAAAACCGATAAAGCGCAACCGATTTTTCTCAAAAAGGATTCGAAATTTTTAACCATGATTTTTGACATTATGAGTGTCATGGAAATGTTCCAGAATGTACAACAATTTAAAAATTCAAAATTCAAAATTATTGTAATTAAATTTGGATTTATTTCATTAAAAATATGATTTTAAAGTCTAATTTTGAGCAATTATATAACAAGAAGTTGAATTATTGTCAAAAATTGAGTGATGACTAATTTTTGAGTCCTAAATCATTTGGGATAATTAACTTGGAGTTAAATATAATTTAAGTATTGTTTGGTGATTTTAAAATGTTATTATCACGCATTTCCGTATAACCGGGTTATACACGATATAAACCGTAAAATAGGGCGATTTGGCATTTAAACTGAGCATGTTTTATACATATAATTATGCTTCATATTTATTATGAATGTCATATTTTGGTTTATGTAATTTGGAATTATGTAATTTATTCCTTGTATGGCCTTAGTTTTAATCGATATTACCCGGAATATAAGGGAATATTGATTCGGTTGTAATTTATTGTGATCTCGTATCACTTTTATTCTATTATTTTATTTTAAAAATGTATAATAGGAAATTGTTGTAATTATTTGTAATACCGGAGTTTCCCAAATACGGTGCCATTCGGAAAGGAGTTCCGAGAGAGACGGTGACCTTGGGAAGCGTGCTTATGAAGTTCAAGGGACCAAAGGAGTTGGTTTCCGAATTTGTAATAGATTATATGATTTTATATTATAGGAAAGGCCATACTAGGAGTTTTATTTTTATGCTTGCATTTTATCTAATATGTTTGCATGCATTGCCAAATCGCCATAACATGACATGAATATTTTATCGAGTATTCGACCGTGTCAATTTAAATTATCGTTAATTCATCGATTTAGTTCACTTAAACGAGATAGATAATAAATTGACATGACCTCTCTTAATAAATAATTGAGATCAAGCCTTACCAAGTTGTAGAACCCATGAATCCCAATTTCGCTAGGAAGTAGGATCGGCTCACCGGGGTGCTAAACTTGTTACGTTGGGTAAGTGGGTAATAAAGGTTATTATTTTGAAATTTGGATTGAGCTCAACGGAAGTATTCGCGACCGTAGCCGCATGTGTTCCAGGCTTAAGATAAATATTAAAGTAATATTATCGACCGAGAGTTCTAATGTAGAATCGATTAAAGAGTTAATCCACCGAATAATGTTAATGAGGGATGAATCGGCTCACCGTGCCCAAGTTGATATGAATTTGGATCTCGGAATCATTTATAATAGTTGGGTAGAGGTCACTATTTAAATGCAAAACTTGGTTAAAATGTTTACAAGTATATATAAAACGATAAATGTTGACATTTCCTTTATGTCTTCAAATTTGTAGTCACAATTATTTATTCGCAATGGAAACTCCAAATTCCTCCACAAACGCTCCAACTCTCACAAATGTCTCATGGCTTCGATCCTTCACGGATCGATGCAAGTTAGAAAAGAATGGCGCGAATTTTGCCGATTGGGATGCGCAACTCTGCTTGGCCGCGGAAGGTAACGACAAGCTTCGTTACCTAACCGAAGACTCTCCCGAAACACCTAATGAAAAGTCAACCGCCGCCGCAAGGCGAGCCTATGAGGCTTACCACAAAGAGTCTGTCGCGATCAAAAACGTTTTGATTTCCTCCATGGAGGCCGATCTCCAAAGAAGTGCCATAAAGATGAGCACGGCCTAAGAGATCTATGCCAAGCTTGTGACCATGTTTTCACAAGCTCCTAGGATCATACAATATGAGACGGCTTCCGCATTTTTCGACATGAACCTAAAAGAGGGCCAAAACGTTAGCCCTCATGTACTCAAATTAATTGAGCATGTTGAGACTCTTAAATTGCAAGGGGTGACCATTCCCAAACAACTCATTATCGACCGAGTCTTACATTCCTTGGGGAAAATCAAATCATATGTGCAGTTTAGGGTAAACTACAATATGCAAAACATGAAAACATCTCTTCATGAATTGCAGAAGATGCTTGTGCAAGCCGAGAGAGATATGGGGTTAAATGTTAGCACCTCCAAGGATATGCTCCATATTAATAATAAGAGAAAGGGGAAGTTCAAAAGAAAAGGAAGGAAAGGGAAGAAGCCCTCCACCTCCAAAGGCTAGGGAAAAAATATTGAGAATAGCTCTCCTAAACCACAAAAAGGAGCCTCGACTGAGGACAAATGTCGTTATTGTAATGGTGTAGGGCATTGGAAGAGGAATTGCCCTAAATATCTAGGAGATATCAAAGCTGGAAAGATTGTTTCAGTTGGTAATTTTTCATCCCTATCAATTATGTTATGATCTGTTCACAAGGAGAACTAGGGATACATTCTTGTGTTTGGTAGAGAAAATTTGGATATGTGGTAAAGGTTACACAAACCCAAATTTTCAAACTTATAAGGATTTATCCGAATCCTAGGCGTACCTTTGTTATACAAGAAGCGAATAACTAATAGGATGATTGAAGAGCCAATCATTATAAATTCTACAAATAAAGACCTAGTACATTATGATGAGGATAAGGTGGCTTACAAGGAGCGAATGGTGTAACAACCCGAAATATACCCTATTTTTCTAGTAAAAAATATTTACTAACACTTTTCAGTAGAACTTAAGTTTTTAAAATAGGAATTTTTGTTCCGAGTCTTATTTTGAAATTCCGCGTTCGTATTTGGAATTTTTGAGGGATTCCATGAAAAGACCGTTTTTAGTCATCTTTGACTTTTCTTGACTTTCAAGTCGTCTTTGACTTTTCCTTGACTTTTTTAAGTCGTCATTGACTTTTCTTGACTTTAGTCGTCCTAAACTTTCTTGACTTTTAGTCAATCTCGACTTTTCTTTTTCTCGACTTTTCAGTCAACTTTGACTTCCGTTGACTTTTTCCCGACTCGTCTCATAAGTATGAAGACCGAAATTTTATTTAAAAAAAATAATATTTTTGATTTATTTTTATTTAGATTTATTAAGATTTATCATAATTTAATATAATTATTTTGAATTTATTCGGAATTTAAAGAATAACGTTTACGGTTTTAACCGAACGTCATTTAACTATTCCCGACTCATCGTAAAGCGCGAAACAAAATCGAAACTCGACTTTGGCATGAGTCACACGCGCGTGTCATCGCTTTCCACTCACCATTAGATATTTTATTTATTTTGATTAAACTAATCAAAATATCTAGATATTTATTAACTTTATCGATCAGTTAACGAAAATTACGCAAATCGTTTACAAAACTGATCCGACAAACACACTTCTACACGGCTCAAACTCTCTCTAATAGACCTTGATATTTTCATTACTTTTGATTAATATATCATAATATTTAGATATTATTTCACTTTATCGAACAGTTAACGGAAATTACGCAAAACGATCGAAATCGGATCCGTCTCCTCATCATTCCACACGGCTCCATCTCCTCTTTTTGTCCTTGATATTTTCTTTCTTTTTCATTATAATAACATATTATCTTGATATTTATTGTAATTAACTTTATCGTTAATTATATTAAATCGTTTACCGTAAAATAATTAGTAAACGCGAGTCAATTACGTAACAACAATTTCAAAACTCGACATCCACTTTGGCCTATATGTACACGGCTCAACACACCACACTTGACTCACAAACAACTTTTCATTTTAGCAACAAATCAAATAAAGATCAAAATATCACTTTCTTTGATCGTTCTTCGTGTTCTTCGTCGTTCATCATTTGTTCTTCATCGTTCTTGAGCAAATCCTTCATAAAACCTTTATTTCTTAATTAAATCCTTCCTAATTTATATTTCTAGGATCTCCTCTTCGCTCCCCATCTTCACGTACGGTTTTATTTCAATTCCGACAAAATCGTTTTTAAGACTTTAATTATGGAAAATCATATTTTAAGTTCTAATAATGTTTTCTTGTCATTTCGTATAGGGGAAGATTTTGAAGACGAGTTTGGTGACTCGTATATCTTAGGAGAAGACTAGAAGACGGGTTTCTTAGTTCTTAGTTCTTATTATTTTGGTGCTACTTGATTTTAGCTAGCTAAGGTAACAATTCCGAGTTACTCGACGATATAATGTCACATAGCCTTAGTTTCTTAGGTTTTAGTTCATATTATGGTTACTAATGATTTTTGGTAGTAACATGTTAAGTAGTAGGATTTGTATGTTGTATGGAATTTTTAATATGTTAGTATTCTAGACATGTTAGTATGATTTAATTATAGTCATGATTTTTGTATGATGGATGGTTGTATTGGATGTTAAAATGGTTGTTGATTAATTAGAACATGTTAGAAATAATATGGTGTGAGTGATGGTGGTGGCCGGATTAGTTGGCCGGAGAAACCAGCCCAAACCGGCCGGTCCAGGCCCGGTTCAGGCCGGTTCAGGCCGGTCCTGGTCCGGTCTGGATTGGTCCGGGTTTTGGTCTTTGGGTTGTGTCGATGTTTGAGTGTTATGTTGTTGTGTTGACGGGTTTTAATTATGATAAGCATGCGGGAATTAATTAGAAACGGTTTTTACTAAAATTGTCAAAACAGCCACTTTAGCCCAAATCAGGCCGTAAGGCCAAATCAGGCCCATGTGGGTCCGGCCCAACTCAGCCCGTGGGTCCCACTTTGGGACTTGTGACGGTTTTTGAGTTATCGTCATTTTTATCGCGTTTTGTAATAATTAGCAAGCGAGAAATATTAATAAGTAAAATATTTAATTAAAAAGGTTTTGCATTAAATTATTATTTCTCACATGTTAGAAATTATAAGACGAGACCGTAGTTTAAGTTAATCTCCTTTAAGTCAAACGGGGTTTTGGGTATAATATAATCTAATTCAAATGTTAGAAGTTTTAATAGAATAACATGTAATGAATATGTTGATTTTATGTCTATGTGATAAAGACTCTGTTTCTAGCCGGTTTGATCCAACGGGTTTGGTCAAACTAAGATCTAGTCATCCCCGATTTGACTGATGACCCGTCGCGGGACTCGGGTCGGGGATTTGTCTTCAAGTAAGGTTGTATTTAATTAATGATTTTAGCCTTAGTAGATATGAGGCGATATGATATTTGATTATGATTTATATGCAAATAGTCACATGATAGGATGTTTTTCCCGTGACTGTTTGATTATATGGTTGGTGTCGTGTTGACTAAGTACCCATAGAGAATTATGATTATATGGCGTCTTGACCATTCTAATTCTAAATGAGTATCTTGGACCATTACATTGATAGGCCTTACTATCTTTAACGAGCATATGGAGTTTACAGCTTGATAGCTTTTGTGTCACTGGCTTGGGCCTTTTGATACCAAGCCGGGGGCATGGCTGCCGATTTCATTTTAGGAATGGAGCCAGCTTAAGTACTAGCCATCTCTGCTTAGGGGGTCGCCTAGTAGAGTTTCTCATAGACGGTTATGTCATGGGACGGGGAACGGAATAGCTGTGGTCGCTAGGTCTGATCAGTCTAGGACTAGGATGTTTTCCTACCTTGTGGTATAGCCTCGAGTTACAGAAGTCTTCTATTGACTGCCCTAAGAACTTATGCCTGTTTGTAGAGGTATTGGTCTTTCATGTTTGTATGATTCTATGAGTTCTAGAAGGTGAGATGCAAGCCGGCTAGGATGGATAGAGTTTGGATTACCGGTTGTTAACTGATTCACATGATTACGTGGTGATTAGGGTTTGAGTGTATCATGGCCATGTTTCTGAGAGGAACCTCTGAGCTAGCATACCAGCTTCCCTACCTCGAGTTATAGTTTATTATCAGTTTCACATGATAGCTTTCACATGCTAGGTTATTTGTTAGTTATCTGTTTCATAACATGAAAAGCATATCATATCTGTTAAGGTTTTGTATTCTTTATATACATTGCTTTTATGTTATTCATGTTTCATTAAACTCGACATTTCGTGGCTGGGAGGAATCGGAGTTACTCCCCACTGACTGTGGCTTCCGTGTTTATATTTAATGCGGTCGAACAGGTGGTGAATGCATATTTGGGGTACATTGACGAGCTAGCGAGCGAAGTATTTACCTTGGACCTATATTCGGTCTTAGATTGTATATTATTATACACTCTTTTATTTCTGTATTTATACGAGGAGATATGTTCTCCCGTTTCAATACTTTTTTATTGTCATAATATGTTTTCCGTTTTGTAATGACCTTTTTATTTATACACCTTCTTATGTCTTAATAAATTTTTTTCTTTCCGCAAATTTGAGGGTGTCACAGTTGGTATCATAGCTATTTTGCTCCCGACGCACGTTTGTGTACCCTTGTATAAATAACTTGACCTTAATAAAATAATAAACCGTGAGATAGAAGGGTAAGATGGGTAGATTAGGATTTATGTTGTAGTCTCTGTGTTCTTGCTAAATGATAAGTACTAATCTGTGTTTTATTTTGCAAAGATGCCTCCGAGGATTGACAACGCTATTTTAGCAGCTCTTACCGTTATTATCCAAAACCAGCAAAACCAGCAAAACCAGCAGGCAAATCCGATTCCTACTCCTATTCCTGACCGTGAGAGACACTGGAGTTGTACGTGGGTTGCTTCACAGCTATCGAGGAGCCAAGCCAAAACCTACGATGGCGAAGTTGATCCCGTCAAACTTTCTGAGTGGTTACGGGAAATGGAGAAGAATTTTGCTTTGTATGATGTCCTTGAAGAGGCTAAGGTCCGTCTTGCTTCTCACTTCTTAGTGAGGGAAGCGGATCAGTGGTGGACTCTTTCTGGTCCTACTGCGAAGTTGGAGCCTAATTTCGGGTGGACTCGTTTCCGGGAACTATTGGAGACGAGGTTTTATCCGGATGAACTAAGGCAACAGAAGTTGAAAGAGTTCATTGATTTTAAACAGGGTATTCTTTCGGTTCAAGAGTTCACCAGCAAGTTTAATGAGTTGGCTCATTATGCCACTCGACTTATTTCTAGGGAGGAGGACAAAGCTTTCTTTTACTTAGGAAAGCT
Source organism: Heliosperma pusillum (assembly GCA_022085475.1). NCBI lineage: Eukaryota > Viridiplantae > Streptophyta > Magnoliopsida > Caryophyllales > Caryophyllaceae > Heliosperma > Heliosperma pusillum. The sequence goes on from JAIUZE010066795.1 coordinate 51,181, forward strand.
CTCTCCTCAGGTGAAGGGGAAGATAAGTAGGGGTTCTACTTCTTTTGTCTCGATTTACAATGATGCTTTATGGGCGGAGAGTTCTATTCGGGAGATTGCCGAGGAGGCCCGTACTTCGTTTGTAGCTCCTAATGCCTTTGGCAAGAGACCTCTATATCCTACTTCCCGACCTTCCTTTTCTCCTTCTTTTCCAAACAAGAGGAGGAACATTCAGAGTGGACAGGCAAATCCGGCAAACCGTCCATTTGTCCCGAGCAACAACAACGATCCTAAGGGTCGTACCTGCTTTGCGTGCAAGATGCCTATGCATCCAGGTGTTGGCTGTTTCAACAAGCCAATTGTATGCTTTACTTGTCTGAAACCGGGACACAAGTCATTTTTATGTCCTGATAGGAAGATGATAACTTCTACACCAGCTACATCAGGGGGACCGAAGGGTCGAATTTTCGTTATGAGCCGCGCTGAGGCCGATGCTCAACCAGACTTGGTGACGGGTATGTTTCAATTTATGAAATCCGTGTTTAATTTTATTAGATACAGGAGCTTCTTTGTCTCTTCCTCAGCCTCGTTTTCTTTTTTCGCCTTCGTCTTTTTCATCTTATCTTAATCTTTAATAATGCTTCCTAATGTTCCTTGTATCATGTTCTTTTATCCCTACTCTCTGGAGAGGTAGTCCTTTTAGCTATTATAAGGGTTAGTAGAGGTGTTTTGAAGGAGTTTCGAATATGATACCTAACCATCCTATGGAGCTAGTTTTGTGGTTAAATGATTATGGAAAATGGAGAATAAGTTTAGGAAGAAACTATCCTAGTGGTTTTAAAATATAAAAGCTTGAAGTTGCAATATCTTTTGAGGATCGAAATAAGCTTAATAATAGTTGTAGTTGTGGTTAGGAAGTTGAGTGATTGTTTTTTTATGTTACTTGGGAATTTGTTGTCGTTAAATGTTGGACCCTAACGAGAATAAATACTTTGAGGAATTAAGATTTGGATGACACAACTTGAGGAATATCGTCATAAGCGAAAACTGATGTATTGAGAGTTTGGAAGAGATAAATAAATTGATTTACGGTCGCATTGCCCTTTGATTGGCAAAAGTTAAGTGAAATGAGATTGTGTGACTAATCTCTTTTGAGGAGTTGTGTTTTAACTTTTGAAGATGAGACAGTTAATTGTTAATAACTTAAGATAATGAATTTTTGGAATAAATTGGATCAAAGGATTTCATAGTAAGTCTCCTTTACTTTGGGGTTGTTAGCGGCATTGTTTCCCAAATTATAAATATTTGGATGGTGGTTTTCAATAAGAGTGTTAATGGAGCTAAGAAGATTAGAGTTCGTAATGAATCTTTCATGGGCGGTTAGTTATGGAGTTTACCGTACCGATGGACCTTAGAAGATTCTGATTGAAATTGAATAATTGGGAGTTGTTACTCAAAGTGTCATGCTTATGAAATATTTTTGGTAGGAATCTGATGATCGACATTCGAATTGTCATAGATGGATGATAGTTTTGTGATTCATTCCTCTCTTTTCTCTCTTTCTTTTCGATTTATTCTTTCGAATATTTCGTTCCTTCTATCAATTATCTTCTCATGATTGATAGATTATTAGAAACTTTAGTTAGAATTTTTAGGTATAGATAGTAGTGTTATTACATTTACTATAGAATTTTGGAACTAATCATGTGTAGAAATGTTTTATAATTTCAAGTATTTTTACCGTCAAGGAGTGTTGAGACTCGTTATTGGAGACGTTCGATAACTAGTTTTCTCATTAATTGACGCGAAATTGTATCTTTTGAGTCTTTGACTTGGACGATGAGATTCTTGGCTGCAGACGAGAATCTTCCGCCCCATTGATAAGACCATGTATTTTTATTACAAGTATATTTTAACAGTTTTGAAATAGACCTACATATATGTTACGTTCCTTCTTCTAAGTTTCGAGGACGAAACTTTTTTTAAAAGGAGGGGTGATTGTAACAACCCGAAAAGTACCCGATTTTTCTAGTAAAAATATTTACTAACACTTTTCAGTAGAACTTAAGTTTTTAAAATAGGAATTTTTGTTCCGAGTCTTATTTTGAAATTCCGCGTTAGTATTTGGAATTTCTGAGAGATTTCATGAAAAGACCGTTTTTAGTCATCTTTGACTTTTCTTGACTTTTAAGTCGTCTTTGACTTTTCCTTGACTTTTTAAAGTCGTCATTGCCTTTTTCTTGACTTTTAAGTCGTCCTAAACTTTTCTTGACTTTTAAGTCATCTTCGACTTTTCTCGACTTTTCAGTCAACTTTGACTTCCGTTGACTTTTTCCCGACTCGCTCATAAGTTTGAAGACCGAAATTTTATTTAAAAAAATAATATTTTTGATTTATTTTTATTTAGATTTATTATGATTTATCATAATTTAATATAATTATTTTGAATTTATTCGGAATTTAAAGAATAACGTTTACGGTTTTAACCGAACGTCATTTAACTATTCCCGACTCATCGTAAAGCGCGAAACAAAATCGAAACTCGACTTTGGCATGAGTCACACGAGCGTGTCATCGCTTTCCACTCACCATTAGATATTTTATTTATTTTGATTAAACTAATCAAAATATCTAGATATTTATTAACTTTATCGATCAGTTAACGAAAATTACGCAAATCGTTTACAAAACTGATCCGACAAACACACTTCTACACGGCTCAAACTCTCTCTAATAGACCTTGATATTTTCATTACTTTTGATTAATATATCATAATATTTAGATATTATTTCACTTCATCGATCAGTTAACGGAAATTACGCAAAACGATCGAAATCGGATCCGTCTCCTCATCATTCCACACGGCTCCATCTCCTCTTTTTGTCCTTGATATTTTCTTTCTTTTTCATTATAATAACATATTATCTTGATATTTATTGTAATTAACTTTATCGTTAATTATATTAAATCGTTTACCGTAAAATAATTAGTAAACGCGAGTCAATTACGTAACAACAATTTCAAAACTCGACATCCACTTTGGCCTATATGTACACGGCTCAACACACCACACTTGACTCACAAACAACTTTTCATTTTACAACCAATCAAATAAAGATCAAAATATCACTTTCTTTGATCGTTCTTCGTGTTCTTCGTCGTTCATCATTTGTTCTTCATCGTTCTTGAGCAAATCCTTCATAAAACCTTCATTTCTTAATTAAATCCTTCCTAATTTATATTTCTAGGATCTCCTCTTCGCTCCCCATCTTCACGTACGGTTTTATTTCAATTCCGACAAAATCGTTTTAAGACTTTAATTATGGAAAATCATATTTTAAGTTCTAATAATGTTTTCTTGTCATTTCTTATAGGGGAAGACTTTGAAGACGAGTTTGGAGACTCGTATATTTTAGGTGAAGATTAGTAGGAGGGATTCTTGGTTTATACTTCTTATTATTTTGGTGCTACTTGATTTTAGCTACGCTAAGGTAACGATTCCGAGTTACTCGACGATATAATGTCACATAGCCTTAGTTTCTTAGGTTTTAGTTCATATTATGGTTACTAATGATTTTTGGTAGTAACATGTTAAGTAGTAGGATTTGTATGTTGTATGGAATTTTTAATATGTTAGTATTCTAGACATGTTAGTATGATTTAATTATAATCATGGTTTTTGTATGATGGATGGTTGTATTGGATGTTAAAATGGTTGTTGATTAATTAGAACATGTTAGAAATAATATGGTGTGAGTGAAGGTGGTGGCCGGATTAGTTGGCCGGAGAAACCAGCCCAAACCGGCCGGTCCAGGCCCGGTTCAGGCCGGTTCAGGCCGGTCCTGGTCCGGTCTGGATTGGTCCGGGTTTTGGTCTTTGGGTTGTGTCGATGTTTGAGTGTTATGTTGTTGTGTTGACGGGTTTTAATTATGATAAGCATGCGGGAATTAATTAGAAACGGTTTTTACTAAAATTGTCAAAACAGCCACTTTAGCCCAAATCAGGCCGTAAGGCCAAATCAGGCCCATGTGGGTCCGGCCCAACTCAGCCCGTGGGTCCCACTTTGGGACTTGTGACGGTTTTTGAGTTATCGTCATTTTTATCGCGTTTTGTAATAATTAGCAAGTGAGAATTTTTAATAAGTAAAATATTTAATTTAAAAGTTTTTCATAAAATTATTATTTCTCACATGTTAGAAATTATAAGACGAGACCGTAGTTTAAGTTAATCTCCTTTAAGTCAAACGGGGTTTTGGGTATAATATAATCTAATTCACATGTTAGAAGTTTTAATAGAATAACATGTAATGAATATGTTGATTTTATGTCTATGTGATAAAGACTCTGCTTCTAGCCGGTTTGACCAAACGGGTTTGGTCAAACTAAGATCTAGTCAGCCCCGTTTTGACTGATGACCGTCGCGGGACTCGGGTCGGGGATTTGTCTTCAAGTAAGGTTGTATTTAATTAATGAATTAGCCTTAGTAGATATGAGGCGATATGTTATTTGATTATGATTTATATGCAATTAGTCACATGTTAGGAAATGGTTTCCGTGACTGTTTAAGTATATGGTTGGTGTCGTGTTGACTAAGTACCCATAGAGAATTATGAGTATATGGTGTATTGACCATTCTAATTCTAAATGAGTATCTTGGACCATGACATTGATAGGCCTTACCAACTTTAACGAGTATATGTTCGCCACTGATAGCGTTTGTGTCCCTGGCCTGGGCCTTTTGATACCAAGTCGGGGGCATGGCATCCTAAGAGTTTCCACTTTGGGGAAGGGAGCCAGCTTAAGTACTAGCCATCTCTGTTTAGGGGGTCGCCTAGCAGAGTTTCTCATGTACGGTTATGTAATGAGACAGGGAATGGGTTAGCTGTTGTCGCTAGGTCTGATCAGTATAGGGCTAGGATGTTTTCCTACCTTGTGGTATAGACTCGAGTTACAGAAGTCTTCTATCGATGGTCCTAAGAACTTATGCCTGTTTCTAGACGGATTGGTCTTTCATGTAGTATGATTCTATGAGTTCTAGAAGGTGGAGATGCGCAGGCTAGGATTGATTGAGAGTTTGGATTAACGGTTGTTAACTGATTTCACATGAACGTGTTGATTAGGGTTTGAGTGTATCATGGCCACGTTACAGGTTAACCCTGAGCTCAGAATACCAGCGTCCGTACCTATTGGTATATTTCATATCAAATCCACATGATAGCTTTCCTGATAGTTAGGTTATATGTAGTTAATGTTCCTAACATGAAAACGTCATATATCAATCATAGATCAAGTAGGTTTTGTATTTTCCATATACATTGCTTTTATGTTATTCATGTTTCATTAAACTCGACATTTAGTGGCTGGGAGAACTCGGAGTTACTCCCCACTGACTGTGGCTTCCGTGTTTATATTAATGCGGTTGGCAGGTTCGTGATGCATACTTGGGTACATTGACGAGCTAGCGAGTGAAGTATTACCTTGGACCTATATTCGGTTCTTAGGATTGTATATTATTATACACTCTTTTATTTCAGTATTTATACGGGAGATATGTCTCCCGTCTTGTAGATTTATTTTGTATAATAGTATTTTCGTTTTGTAATGACCTTTTTATGTTATGACACCTTCGTATTGTATTCTCGTATTACTTTTATGTATTAAATAATTTTTTTTTCTTTCCGCAAATTTGAGGGTGTCACACGACATCTCTCACGGTAAATGAAACGCACTAGCACCGTGTACATGGCAAGTATGATTAACAGGCATCCACGGGAGAAAAACCTTCCCTGAACGCATACACGATTCAATCCATTTCGTATATGTAGACTAATTTCCTCCTGGTAGGAACGATAATAAAACAGCTCCTAATCTAAACCTGGCCAGATTCTCGGAATCACATTTTCCGATTCGACATGCGATAAAACGTTTCGCATCCAAGACTCGGTCAATCATAGACGCCGAGTACCCCAAATTCGGTAGATCAATTCACGAAAGAGGCGGAAAAGAGCACAAGCCTCACAACAAGCGGTACGCTACATGCAAATAACACCACCTCGCAAGTACACAACATTTGACGGCCGGGTCGAACAACGCATAGCGTTCAACTCCAAACAACGTCGTCGTATGCCCACTAACACATGCATTTAAGCAGTAGGATACCTCTCCGTTCCGACATTCCAGCCTTACGAACGGGAAGGTAGCCAAGGGAATGAGAGTACAAAGCACAAGACAAAATAGTGCTCAAACCGTATCATTTGTAAAAACCGACTCAAAGTGGGAACATACCAAAAACCGTCACAAAACATGAGAATAGGGAATCATATAAGTTTAAATATGATAAACATGAGTCACTACATGATACATAAGCATTAGAACAAGTTTATGAAGCATAATGAATAAAAACATAGATCACCTCTCCAAAACAACGTTGTTTGGAAACAACCGAAAAAAAGGGTCCACTTCAAACGGTCATAACTATAGTTCTAGACATGAAAATGCAGAAATTTCAAATGGAGGTGATAGCTTATCCTCTTACGGTTCCAACGGGATGTCACAAGCCCAAAATAAGCAAGCAACAAAGGATATATGATCATTTTACGAAAAGGGGTCAGTGTAGGAAAATTACTGTCGGCCGCGTGTAACGCAGCCTGCGCCCCACGACGCAGCCTGCGTCCTACGACGCAGCCTGCGTCCCACGACGCAGCCAGCGTCCTATACGGGATTCAGCCACAATCAAATCCCAACAAGTTATCAACCAAAAATCCTCATTTATCATCACAAACCATCAATTCTCATATCAATTAACAACTAACAACAACCAACAACAACAACACAAGTCCTAAGCATACTAACCATAATCTAAATACGATTACTAGCCTAGAAAACACATAAAACACGTAAATGATATCGAGTTACCCTTCACCGTTACCTTTACGCGTCTTCAAACGATTTCTAAGTCTTCCTAGTAGCCTCCACCTACAATTAGGTAAGAAAAGATTAATATAATTCACCTTGAGAAAGACGGATAATTTAAATAGCGAGAAAGACGGTAATTTTATTACCAATACGGATAGAGGAAGCTAAGAGGGGAAGAATAAGACGAACTTACGTGAATTTGAGCAATAAATGAAGGAGTAGCGACGAATCTAAGCTTGATAAAAATGGAGTTTAGGTTTTTGGTGGTTTGATGAGGAAGAAAGAGTAAGTGGAAAATGAAAGAAGGATTTAGGGTTTGAGGGAGTATATGAAGGAAAAAGTCAACGAAAGTCAAATACGACTTAAGACGGGATTTACCTGAAATCTCGCGGAAATTCCAAATACGAACTCGGAAATTCTAAATTCGACTCGGAACATTAAAATCTCAATTAAAACTAAATTTCACTAAAAAGTATCCGTAAAATATTTTACTTATAAAAATAGGGTACATTTGCGGGTGTTACACTCAAAGAAGCAAAATTCGGTTGCATTATCTACTGCGGAAGCCGAATATATCGGTGCTGGAGTGGTATCTTCCCAATTACTTTCGTTAAAGCAACAACTATGCGATTATGGTGTTAATGTTGGTTGTATCCCTGTATTTTGTGATAATACGAGTGCTATTATTATTTCTAAGAATCCAACTCAACATTCTTGTACTAAGCATATAGACATTAGACATCATTTTTTAAGTGACCCTGTAGAAAAGGGCAACATTAAACTCGAATTTTGTAGTACAGAAAATCAATGGGTTAAGATTTTAACAAAGGCGTTAGCGAGAAGACGTTTTGAGATTTTGCGATTGGAAATAGTTTCCCATCTCACAACTTGACTTGACATCCCCCTTATGTCACCCCATTATCACAGCATACAGTTGAGAAACAAGTCATCTTGGCATCAACGCATCTTCTAATCCTACAAGTAGACAACCACAATATCCGACATAAATCAATACAACACAACAAACTCGAATATCAATCAAAATCACAAATGTGTACCAAGCACTATGCATAACTGTGACAACCCTCGCGAATGCGGAAATAAAACATACAAGCATGTGATTTAATTAGCAGAAATACGGTATTTTAAATACCTTTATACATGCAAGATAGAAAATACGAGGAGTGTCGAATATTACAAACCAAATACAAAATACTACAAGAGACGTAGTTTCTCAAAGTGTTAACAAAAGACAAAGTTATTTAGCATCTAGCTAATGAACGTCTAGAGGTGTTTCATCCAGGGACAACGCCCGCTAGCTCACACCCGAACCCAAAATACCACAAGCAAAAAGCCATCCAAATGAAGCAACCTGTTCATCCATGAAAAACATGAACGCCACAGTTAGTGGGGAGTAACTCCGGGTTCTCCCAGCCATATCACATTAAACGTACATAGAAGGAAATACAAAAGTAGAGCATGCATACATATAGATATACATGTGAGATACGATAAGGATAGATAGGCAATTCGATAAATAATGATAAGAGCATAAGAGATACAAATCCGAATCCATCATGTTATACAAAGACTCGGGGAAGACACTCTTAGGCAACCGAATACGCTCACTAGGGCTTGCATCTCACCGTTAGCGGTATAAGTTTGATAAGATTGAGACTCGACAAACAAACCATGCCAAGTCATGGTATGACCATGAATGATCAATCATGTAATCACCCATCCACACATAACAATACAATGACGACATCTCTCACGGTAAAGGAAACGCACTAGCACCGTGTACATGGCAAGTATGATTAAAAGGCATCCACGAGATACATCATTTCCCTGAACGCATACACGATGCTACATTTCGTATATGTAGACTAATTTCCTCCTGGTAGCACGACGATATAAATATATATCCGGTCCTAGTCTAAACCTTGCCAAAATCTCGGAATAAACATGTTCCGATTCGACATGCGATAAAACGTTTCGCATCCAAGACTCGGTCGATCATAGACGCTGAGTACCCCAAATTTGGTAGAACAATTCACGAAAGAGGCGAAAAAGAGCACAAGCCTCATAACAAGCGGTACGCAACATGCAAATAACACCACCTCGCAAGTACACAACATTTGACGGCCGGGTCGATCAACGCATAGCGTTCGCCTCCCAACAAAGTCGTCGTATGCCCACTAACACATGCAATTAAGTAGTAGGATACCTCCTTGTTCCGACATTCCAGCCTTACGAACGTGGATGTAGCCAAGGGAATGAGAGTACTAAGCACATAACAAAATAGTGCTCAAACCGTATCATTTTTAAAAACCGACTCAAAGTGGGACATATCAAAAACCGTCACAAAACATGTGATACAAGACAATGAAATATCATATACTCAAAACATTAATATTATAAGTCACTACATAAAATTATACAATAAACGAATCATGCGAACTATTATAAATTACGAGTTTTAGAAATTATAAGAAAAATATACAGCCGCGTTGTCGGTCGGTCAGTGGACCGGCAGCCGGTACCCCGGCTCGCGCATCAAGCCAAAACCAAAAATCACAAAAACTGAGCAGTGTTTTCCAGGCCGGTCTGGAGGCCGGCGGCCGGGCACCCGGCCAGGACCACCTCTATACAAAAATTCCAACTTTCCTACTGATGTGTTCCCAGCCGGTGGGCAGACCGGCGGCCGGTCACCCGGCTGGGAACCCCAGTTCAGCCGTGAGCATTCAACACTTGTTCAATCCATTTCAATTCTCATAATTAACTTCTAATAACTATCAACAATCAATATTCATCATCAACAATCATCAATTAACAACATTCATTATCCATAACATGAATCCTATGCTTTCTAATCGTATTCTAAATACGAATTCTAACATATAAAGCATGTAAAACACGTAAATGATATCGAGTAACCCTTCACCGTTACCTTTACGCGTCTTCAAACGATTTCTAAGCCCTCCTCCACTAGATAGTAATCTTTGTCGAGGTCTAGAAAGTCTCCACCTAAACAAAGACGACAAAAGATGAATATAATTCACCTTTGAGAAAGACGGATAAATTTAAAAGCGAGAAAGACGGTAATTTTATTACCAATACGGATAGAGGAAGATAAGAGGGGAAGAATAAGACGAACTTACGTGAATTTGAGCGAGAAACGAATGAGCTATGACGAATCTAAGGTTGGAAGATTATGGAAGCTAGGTTTTTGGGATTTCTTAGTGATGAAGAAAAAAGTTGTGTTTGAGTTGTGAGGAATGAAATAGGTTATGAGGGAGTATATGTAAGGTGAGTAAGTGGAAAAGTCAAGAAAAAGTCAAAGACGACTTAAGACGGGATTCTCATGAAATCTCGCGTAAAATCCAAATACGAACTCGGAAATTCTAAATTCGATTCGGAAAATTAAATTCCAAATTAAAACTAAAATTCGCTGAAAAGTATCCTAAAATATTTTTACTATTGAAAATAGGGTACATTTGTGGGTGTTACAATCACCCCACCTTTTAAAAAGTTTCGTCCTCGAAACTTGAGAGTAGAAAACAAAAGTATCAAGGACAAGAATCGTTTTTAAGAATTAACAAGAAAACTTTTACAAGGGAAACATTTATGAAACGAGGTTCTTCTCGAAAACGATTTAAGGAAATCTTTCATAAGTGCAAAACTTTATTTACGGATCGCAGGAGTGCCCGTTGCAAACGAGTACTGTAGTTATCCAAATCAAAGCAATGTCGAGATAGTGAAATCGAAATTCAAAACAACGTTAGTAAGTGTAGGACTAGTCACCAGACGTCTCCAATAATAAGTCCAAACATCCAACCAAACGCAAAAACCAAATATAAAAGCAAAAGAAATCCATTTTCTCCAAAAAGAGGGTACACAAACCATCTTTAGACGTCTTTGAAACGTTAAATTAGAAATACAATATGAAAATTTGAAGGTTTTCTCAAAGATAAAATCAAATAACAAGACATTACACGTACATAGAGCAACTCGAACATCAAGGTCACAAATCACGATAACAAAATATATACAAAACACGCAAAAACAAAACAAATCGAATTCTTAGGGATAAGAAGATTAAGATAAAGTCGGCAGGAAGATCTACAAGAATTCGACATCACTAACTCTGCTAATAAACCAAATCCTCAAGAGAATGCAATTTACCCAATTTGCAACTCATCAATTTCAATCATCAGAAATCCTACAAAAAAATATTCCATAATCACGAGATTTCAAGCCAATAACCTAATTATTCATATCCATTTAGTATCCACTAAAGTCCATCGGCACGGTAGACTCCACAACTAACAACCCACATGTAGGATTCATTACGTACTCTAATCTTCTTAGTTTCATCAAAACTCTTACTAGAAACCACCAACAAAATATTTATCTAGGGAAACATGATTGCTAACAACCACAAGGTAAAGAGACTTACCATGAAATCCTTTAATCCAATTTACTTCAAACTCATTATCCTAAATTTACAATGAACTTTCTCATCCGCGAAAGTCAAAACAGAATCCACGCAACAAAACATAATTATCTAAGATCCAACTAGCCTCATCCCATAACTCACGACAAGGAAAAATCCACAATCCATCATCGATTATAATAATTCTTTAATACGCCATAACATCCTTAATTCGATCATTACTACGCTCGAAGCCTCAAATATAAATAGTCACATTAGCAAACTATGGTGGTTACTAATCCTCAAGATAAATGGGTTCACCATTCTAACTCTATAATCCATAACAACTGAGCATTCATTATCCAAAGCTTGCAACGAAAATTTCTCAATCTCGAACTACGATTCCTAAAGAATAAAAGAAAATTACTAATTCCAAATCACAAATGATCAATCACTTGGCCATCAGACAACCATTCTGTGACAACCCTCGCGATTGCGGAAATATAAAACATACAAGCATGTGAAATAATATGCGGAAATACGGTATTTTAAAAACTTTTATACATGCAAGATAGATAATACGAGGAGTGTCAAAATATTTCAAACTAATTACGAAATTCAACAAAGAGACGGGGTCTCTTAAAATGTTAGCAAAGAACAAGTGTTTAGCAAAACTAGCTAAAATCGTCTAGAGGTGAAACTTCCAGGGACAACGCCCGCTAGCTCACACCCGAACCCAAAATAGCATAAGCAAAAAGGCATCCATGCAAGCAACCTGTTCATCCATGAAAAACATGAATGCCACAGTTAGTGGGGAGTAACTCCGGGTTCTCCCAGCCATATCACATTAAACGTACATAGAAGGAAATACAAAAGTAGAGCATGCATACATAAGGATATACATGTGAGATACGATAAGGATAGATAGGCAATTCAATATATAATGATAAAAGCATATGGAATACAAGTCCGAATTCATCATGTTATACAAAGACTCGGGGAAGACACTCTTAGGCAACCGAATACGCTCACTAGGGCTTACATCTCACCGTTAGCGGTATAAGTTTGATAAGATTGAGACTCAACAAACAAACCATGCCAAGTCATGCAATGACTATGAATAAATCCATCATGTTATCATCCATTCCAGCAACCCAATACATAGACGGTGCCCAATCATGCAATGACCATGAATAATATCATGAAATCACGCATTCAAGAACGACGACACAAGACGACATCTCTCACGGTAAATGAAAACGCACTAGCACCGTGTACATGGCAAGTATGATTAAAAAGGCATCCA
>JAIUZE010066796.1:0-32021 GCA_022085475.1 Heliosperma pusillum
ATACTAACAGACCATGGTTCATCACCATCCATATTCAAAAATCCTCCTACCATTTCTAACTCTACTCGTCTCACCAAATGAGGTTCAGCACGACCCAAAAAGGTCCATCCCATGAATCTTTGCCAGATTCTAATGGCGGGATGATGTATATGTTGGTGTGGGACATGGTCCCAACGAGAGACAGGGTAAGTCGAAATAGCACTCCAAAGCAGGCTAACATCAAAGCCTTACGGAGGTGAGGGAACAGTATTTTCAGTGGTGAGACCAAAATAACTAGCAAAGTTCTCCAAGTTCATACTATAATCATCATTGAACAAACGAAACCGAACTTGAGGCATAGTGTTTCTATTTCTAGACCGATGCAACTCGAATGAGCTCAAAAATTTAAGAGTTAATTGAGGGTAGGTCTCATAGCTAAAGTTCATGCTAACATGCATACCTAAACCCCTAAATAACACTTTAACATGCTCAAGAAGTTTCATATGCCTTAAAGAAAAAACATTGAGGAACTTTGTAGCCCTCATACCTTTGCTTTTAAGTACGCACCATTTTTGCCATTGCTCCTGTGAGCTAAATTCTACATCCGGGAAACTAGGATCATGCATAGCATTCCCTTGATTTTCGGGTTGTTCATTAGCATCAAGCATTTCAATATCTTCCTCTTGTGCTCTACTACTCTCTCCTTGAGTGGAGGTTCTTGCCCTCTTTGATTTCCTTAGTGTAGGTGCCATTTTCTACAAATAACTAGTATTAAAAACACTTCATTTGTAAACACAAGTGGATAGCATAAGTGTTATAATACTAAGCTTTAAGCACAAATTCAAGTATAGTGACCTTAGTAAAATATTGTCATGCTATCTTTTAAGCACAAATAGATGTTATAAGCATAGCAATATGTTAATTAGGTGAGCAACATATACTTGAATCATGAGTTTGACTATTACCTAAGGTACCAATGCTAATTTATCATAATAAGATCATAAGTTCATAGTATAAGGCATGAATTCAAGCATCATACTACCACTTAAACAAAAGCTCTTAGCATAAAGTAAAGATGAGTATCCTAATTAGCAAATGAACATCCAAATCAAAGTAATCATCCTAATTAATCACTAGAATTCACTCTATAGCATGTAAGAATCATTAGAAAGCCAATTTAAACAAGTTTTACAATCAAAATCAAGAACCCCCAAATTGGAGTTAGGGTTTGTTTATGTTGGATTTCTGAAAAATATAGAGAGAATGAAGTAACTAAAGTAGAAATAACTTACTTGATGATGATTAGTAGTTGCCCTTGATGAACTATAGGAACAAATTTTGCAAGAATAGACTAAGAATTGAGGGTTTTGAGAAAATTTTAGCTTTGAGATTGAAGAACACGGGTATAAGGTAGCAAGCAAAAGGGTAGCAAATGGGTTTTATAGAAGAAAATAGAGTAAAACACGAAACAGACCATTTACCCGATCGGGTAGACATGGATCCGATCGGGTAAGTTCGCTGATCCGGATTTTGTTTCTATTTTCTTTGCCACTTGCTCTTACCTTTTGGCTATGTCCTTGAACATATTTACTAACCTTAGTAATCTTGACAACTTGTGCCAAGGATAGCTTCGTCTTGTCTCAATAGGTCCTCCGATTCTAAGTACGAAAATCTATTGACGAAATATGCATAATAACAAGTAAAACGAAGAAAGTGTTCCTAACTATTACAACATAAAATCCAAAAATATAGAGTCCAAATAAAATAGTCCAAAATAAAAATCATTGTCTAATAAGTAAAAGAGAAAATGCATAAAGAAAAAAAAAAGAAAAAGACGGGTTGCCTCCCGACAAGCGCATTTTTGAGTCATGCTAGACTTTGTTGTTCTATCCCCCCTTAAGCCTTATGAAGGGATTTTAGCTCCTAGTAGCTGGATTCGTCCTTGAAGTTCCTCATTTACCTTTTTGCCAACACCCATGGCAATCTCATTCTTCATTCTTCCGCAATTTTGAAAGCCTCTAGGTCGCCATCTCCAACACTCAACACATCCCCCTTTTTGTCAAAGGTGGCACTCGATCCATCTATTTCAAATGTGATTTTTTCTCCTTTCACATCAATACAAGCCCCAATCGTATTTAAGAAGGGTCTCCCCAATATGATATGGTCATCCCTGTCTCCCTTTGAAAATATTACATAAAAATCGACGGGGATGAGGAAGTACCCAATCCGTATTGGGACATCTTCCACAATTCCTGCCGGAGTATGCATAGATCCATCGGCAAGTTGAAGGCTAGTACTAGTGAATTTCATTTGTATGGGGCAATGTTCATGATAGACATCAAAAGGCATGACGCTAATTGAAGCTCCTAAGTCACACAATGCACCTCTTACCTTATGAAAACACATGGTGAAAGAAATGTTGAAACAACCTGGATCTTTAATTTTGGAGGGAATGAGGATCTTCCCTTCTTCAAGGTTAGGTTCCTTGTGATTATCCTTGGTTGCTTCTTTTTCCTTAGATATATTGCCAATCCTTGCTTCTATCTTTGAAAAAGCTTCGTTTGTTGCCAAAGTTGCCTCTTCAATCCTTTCTTCCAATTTCCCTTGTGCTTTTATCATTGACATGATCAAAGCTTCGAGACGAGATGTCTCCTCATGTGTAGGGGCTTTGGTTGGTTTGGGTAGTGTTGGATTGTTGCTAAGTTCATGGGGTAACCTTTCCATTCCCAAGAGGGTGATCACAAGGTTTGTCACTAATCATGTCAATTGTGACAATTGATGGCACGTCTTTCTCTTGGGTATTATGACTAGAACTCGATGGGGTCAACTCCTCCACTCTCTTTTGGAGAGATAAAATGGCTGATTTGAGCGAGTTTAGGCTAGAAAGGAAGTAAGAGCTCATGTTATGTTGGGTTTGGGTTATCTCCCTTAACTTGACATCTATTTGACCATTTTGAAAAGGTGGGTATTGTGGTGTATGAGTAAGTTGGGTTTGATGAACTTGTGGGTGGAAAGGGTTTAAGGGTGTGAGTTTGTTCCCACATCGTTGAGGTACATGTCCTATCCCACCACAAAGTTCACATGGTGTTGTTATTGAGGTAAATGGATTGAAAACTTTGGGGCGATATAAAGTACTTTTTGGGGTGGTTTCTTTGGATTGACTGGGACAAGCTAAGGAAATTGTAGTGTCAACTTCATTTGAAGTTTCCACTCGACTCTTCTTTCGCTCTCCCCCATAGGTTTGTGAACCTTCCCCTCTTTCATTTTGTGATTTAGTTGATAGGTTTGACAAATTGGTTCTAAACCTACGGTGAAAAGCGACGACAATCTCTTCCCACTGCATAGGTCTTGTGGCTTCCTTTAAGCGACGGGTGAACCACCATTTGGCTTCTCCCTTTAGTGATAAAGGAAAAAGTGTTTCTCTAATTTCGTTTTGGGTGATTCCCTCCCTCACAATGTTTTGACAAAACTCACAAAAGGTTTGAAGATGATGAGACGGGTTTTCGTTTGGTTTTCCACTAAATTGATTACCCTCTATGAGACCAATCAAAGTCAAATGGACCCTAAGGATCCCACTGGCGAGCTCAAAAACCCGGTACCTTGGATCTTCTTTAGTTAGCACCATTTTATCAACCTACAAGAAAAACACAAATGAGAAAGTTAGAAATGAATTAGGTACGGTTGCACCTAGAAATGGTAGAAATAAAAACCAACAATTAACAAATAAACAAAACCGTGCTCCCCGGCAACGGCGCCAAAATTTGAACGGTTCTGTCGCGGTCCCGAAACAAAAATTATTTACCCAGACTAAGTTAACAACATAAGGAATGTAATTAGGGAAGTAGGGTGTCGATCCTCAGGGAGTACGTGTTACTTATGAATTGCTATGGATTGGTTTTCATTTAGAATCGAGTCACTTGGGTTGTTTGTCTAAACTATTAACATAAAATAAATTGACAAGTATATAAATGACGATATGTAAAGAACAATTATGTAAATTTCAAAATAATAACCCAGAACAGACTACTTACCCGATCGGGTTGTCACGTACCCGATCGGGGAAGTCCTCTGATCTGAATATTGACAACTAAATTCTATCTAAAGACGGTATTTAAATGACAATATTGAAAGTCTAACTAACTAAACTATTAAACTAGAGAATAACAATAATATAAACTATCTAGGAACGGAAATAAAAAGACGATGAAATAAACTATCTAGATAACGATAAAGTAAACTATCTAATAATAGAAATAAAATGACAATAAAATAAACTATCTAGAACGATAAAGTAAACTAACTAATCAAGTAGATATAGTGATAAGTGAATATTTGTATGGTTTTAACCCCCATTGTAACTCGGTTTTGTATGTCATTTGTGCTTTGTTAAGCACCTTTATGAGCTAATATCGTCTTCTAGGCAAATTCCTGTGTTCTAACCTGTTTTGTAGGGAAAGTGACGTTTCTACGCCCTTTTTCTATATTCCCGAGCATTTGCCTAGAACCCGACGATTCGAAGAAGCAAGCTCGACCATATCAAAGGCATTTCAAGAAGGTTCACTAATTCGAAAGAGAGAAGAAGCAAAGACAGTTTCGTAGTTGTCGGAAGATCAATCAGTTAGGCGAAAGAATTCATCGCTTTGCATCAAACCCTACCAACAAACCCGATTGTAGAAGTCAAGGGGGATGTTGGAAGTCAAGTCAAGCAAAGGAAGATGAAGCGTTAGTCAAAAGCTTCCAGAAGACAACTTACCCGATCGGGTAAGTGTGTACCCGATCGGGTATGTGTGCTGCTTCGAGCATTGCGGCTCCTTCGTCCTATTTTTGACCTATGTGTTTAATGCCCGACCTCTTCTCCACGAAACCCTAATACTATAAATAGATGCTCTAGCCCTCATATCATATCATCCATCTCTTTATACTTCTCTTCTCTTCTCTTCATATACTTCTCTTTAGATTAGGAGGAGGGGGAACTAGCCTCCCTTCTCTCATTTTCTTCTTCTTTAGTCTTTAGTTCTTAGTTTATTTCTTAGTTTAGATTAATAAGGATTTCATCCTTGTAATCTCCTTTGTGTGATTCAAGCGTTGCAATTCAAGGATCGTTTATTATATGCAAGGATTTTCTATTATTGTTATCATTGTCGTCATATAGGTATTTCTGTTTTATCCCTTGTTTAATGTTCTTATTGTTTTCCATTTGATTGTTATTCGCTTTACATATTGTCTTAGATTCATTTTAGTACCGTTATAATCGTTGTTTCGTTTCCTAGATTATCAATTAGCGTCGTTATTATCGCCATATAAAAAGTCAAAACCAAATAAACATGTCTATCCTAGTTTTCATTGTAATATCATTTTAGACATAGATATCATCATGAGTGAGTAGTCATCCTTTCTAGGGTGTAGGGTAGCCATGTTAGATTGATTAAAAGATGTTAATTGGATAAAAGAAATTGTGCCTTTAAAACATTGTGTCTATGCATGTTTGGATTGTAACGATAGTTAACGATTTTTAGCTAAAATCATTTGACTAGTATGGAATTCTTTTCCAAGGTAGATATACAGGAATTGAATAGACAAAGCGTGACGTAGTGGATTAAGACCTAGTAAATCGCACTAAAAGCCTGCTAGACCATCTGATCTATGATTGTAATGAACACGCCATTCTTACGAACGCTCAATGAATTATTTGCATATCCTAAATCCAATTTCATCAATATATCAATCTACATGTGTGAACCTACTTCCCTAGATGCTTTTCATTACTTGCTTTACTATTTTTATTTTGTTTTTATTTTGTTTTTATTTATGCTTTATATTAGTTTAGATATCAAAAATCTCAAAACCCAGATAATCATTAGATAGAACTCAATTGCGAGACAATTCACATTCCATAGGAAACACCATCTCCCTGAGGATCGACCCCTACTTCCCTAATTACATTAATTTGTTATTAGCCTAGTCTGGGTAATTTATCTTTGTATTGGGCTTGCGACAGGCCCGATCATATAGTTGAAGAGAAATACATGTAAAACTAATTAAAAGTCTCATAGATACCAATATTAGAATTACTATCATTGTCTAGGCCTTGTAGCGGTATATTCCTTCCGGATTCGTACCGACCTTTTAGTGGGTCCTAACGTCCTTTCAGCATGGTTAAGTCACTAAACCCCTATTGATAGTCCTAATTCCTATCCCAACTCTCGTTATAAAGATAGAAATGACTAATACAAACAATTGCTTATGGCCACTAAACAAAGTTATAGAATTTGACACGACCAAAGGAAGAAACAATTTAGATGGTTCAATTGGTAACTACTCTTCTTTTAATTCATTTAACTCGTAAATCATTTCAAATATTACAACTCTATTTATTTTATTTACACAATGATAATTTTACAATATTAGAATTAATCTAATTTATATGATTATGTGATTAAGTAAATTAGCAAGAAAAAGATGTATGAAATTAAACTATGAAATATAAATACTAAAGTGATTATGGTGATTATGTTAACAATGATTCTAATGACAATTTTTAGGATTATTTGATTAGGTAAATTATAAGGTGACATGCTAAACAAAACTTTGGTTTTAACTAGATTAATTTTAGTTTGATTTCCTAATAACAACAATATTATGAAAATGATACTAGTGAGATTATAATTCATAATGACTAAAATTGCATAAGTAAATCAAGATTAGGGAATTACCGAATTGGAATAAGAGTATATAAGAATGAAAGTAAGAACAAATATCCAATAACAAAAGCTAAGTAAACACTAGAGAAATACTAAGGAAACTATAAAAAATTGTAAGAAAGTATGCTAAAGATGATATGAAAATTTATATGATGATAGTAGATAATTGGATAAAAAGATGATGCTTGGATGATTTCATGATCATTGGCTTTTATAGGGATGCATGGCTGTTGATCCCTCTTGCAAATTCGTACCCTAGTCAAAGCATTAAACCACCCATTTAAGCTCGGATTGAAGAAGAGCCAAGTAACGTCTTCTTGCAGAAATACCCGATCGGGTATTATGCAATCCGATCGGGTTTTTGTGTAATTGAAATTTTCCCTCTTTTCATCTTAGGCACGGAATCCTATGCCTTGGTCTTTGGTCAATGCACTACGAAATTGGGCTTGGGCTGATCTTCTCTTGACTTGGGTTGAGTTTTCTTTTAAAGTTCAAAGCCAAAATCCAAATTGAGTCCATTCGAGGAAAGATGTAGCGGAATCGTAATCAAATCGTGAACTGGCTATCATCAATTCCTTGAAAACTCGTATCCTAGTGTCTTTGCTCCATAAAGTAGGAAAATATAGCAAAACCGCTTCATTTCCTATAAAACGAGTCAAAACACGCAAAACAACTAGAATAGCAATATTAGCTCGTTAATCACTTAACAAAGTGCATAAATCGTATAGAAATCGAGCTAAAACGGGGGATAAATCAATACAAAATATCACTTATCAAACTCCCCCAAGCTAAACCCTTGCTTGTCCTCAAGCAAATATAACAATCATAACTAGGACAAGGGTAGCTAACAATGATCAATCTATCATACAAATCTCAAAAGTAAGCTCTTAATAAGTAGATGAATCATAAGCCCGCAGCAACAAGGGCGAAGGAAAATGCGAATCATGGTTGAGATTTACATAACGGCGCAGCATAGAAAATATTCTTTGGACCTTTTCAGCTCTTGCATGATCTTTTTGACAATGGACTCTCACGGTACACTCATCACTCAAATTTTTGTAAAATAGGAAATATTGGTTCAAATTTGAAGTGACACTCACCTATCTACAACTTATAAGAATGTGCCCGCAGTCTAGTATGGTAGACAATCCAAAATCATTAAGTAAAACTAATCATGATCAAAATATAATGTAAGAAGCACTAGTAAAGTAAAGAAGAGGCTTGGGAAATTTGGGTAAGAAAGTGGACAAATGAATTTGGTAATGTGGAGCTTAAAGTCAAGCTAGTAATAACCAAATGTGTAGTGGATACTTAATCCAAATCATACCAATTCCCATCAACAATAGTCAAAGCCAAAAGCAGCATATTGGCTTATTAAACATTAGAATCAAGATACGACTTCCCATAATTTTCTTTCTTTTAATTCTATTCATGGAAGCGTTTTTCCTCTTTTTCTTTTTTCTTTTTTTCCTTTTTTTCCGAGCTTTTCTTTTTCATTTTTCATTTTTTTTTTCTCATCATTTTTCAAATCTCCTTTTTTTTTTCCTCTCTTTCACATCAAAACCCGGGAATCAGTAATCCCGAGACAAGATCTCAACAAATGGTGGCATTATCAGAACATCGCAAAAACATAGAACACCCCTACACATATAGTTGGTTACTAGCTCAACAAGGGTAGGCAAAGTTATAATGTAGCTAGAAAGAAGGGTGTTTTTGTGAAAGGTGAACAAGAGATTGAATGGCTTCAAAATGTAGATCATGATAGTAATACTTATAGAAAATGGAATAAAAACCATACTTATGCGTTTTGATGTAACACAGACTATAAGGAGAAACTACTCACTCCTAAACTGGGATCGGGTTCAGATGTACCGACCACTGGAGGCTCTACCTTACAATATGAGTAGCTTGCCAAAGTCAAGATCAAGCTTAATTAAGTCCAAATGCAATTTCCTACCTACTGTGTACAAGACATCCCCATGAACGCATAATTCCTCATAATAAAACGAAACATCAGTTTATAAAAACTATAAAATGAGAAATGTAAGATGGAAATGATCTTGTAATCGATATTTCACTAAACGTATTTCGTCAGTTATTATTAGATCGTTATTTATTCTTTGTTTAACCTTTTATTCACTATTAATCATGTTTAACATATTTATTATCGTTGTTAATTACATCGTTATGAGTAGCTAAATTGCTATCTAGGGTTTAAAGGGGATTTAGGATTGGTAGAAAGAGGTAGATTAATTGATTTATTTGTAATCTCATTGTGATCGTTTGGTTATCCTCTTAAACCTAGTTGATTAATTACTGGCGAGGATTAACTAACTAGTCTCGCAAATTAGGATTTTCACCGACGTGGTTAAGACAAATATAAGTTACATAATTGAATAGAACTCGTTTAATGATAGAGATCACATATTAAATTGTATATCTATAGGGCATAATTGAATCGATTGATCTTATGACCTTAGATAACTTTATTGCATGTTAATTGAGTATCCTTCTACCCCGAATAATAATTCTAGTGAACCTGAGTCCCTAGACTTGTAATCTTATAGAATTCATCTTTTATTATTGCAATTGGTTATAGAAAACCAAATATCAAATCTTATAAATTGTTATCTTAAGACGAACTTAGTTATTGCAAATAGATAATCACTGCCTTCTTGTGTATTCGGATCGATACCTTATTTATCATTGAATATTAGTTAGTACTGAATTAGGATTATTTTGATTTAGGGAACGCGAATTTACCCATATCAAATTTGGCGTCGTTGCCGGGGAGGCAACAATTTTCTGTTTGTTTTTAATTTAGTTTGTCTTTTTGTCTCAGGGAACTCTAGTTCCTTGAGACCGTTCTTACACTACAAGAAAAAGCTATATTAGCGATTACCCATTCACCCCTTTCCCTCCATTCACTCCATGTGGTTGAGTGATTAGTTAATTATTTTGAACTTAAAACCTTTTATTTGTAAGACTTTACTTTTATGATATAAAATCAAAACTTTGTACATGCATGGTTTTTGTGTTACATTAGTAACTTTGTTGGATGCGTAACTGCTTGAAAACGTCTGTTATTTGCAGGTTTTTTGTCGTTTTAACGCGTATAAGGGGATGCAGAAAACAACCATTTCCTGGAAAAAAACGCGTATTGACTGACTTACAGCCAAGTCAAAGAGGAAATCAATTTTTGCGACGGAAATTCCGTCGCAAATGTTGCCTTCCTCTTTGACTTGGCTGTACAGTTGGCAGTCAAGTCTGTACAGCCAAGTCAAAGAGGCAGTCAACTTTTGCGACGGAATTTCCGTCGCAAAAAATGACTGCCCCTTTGACTTGACTGCCACCTGTAATCCGTCGCTATTTATGTTAGCGACGGATATCCCGTCGCAAATAACTTGCGACCGATTAGTCCGTCGCAAAACCTACTGTTTGCGACGAAAATGGGCGACGGACACTATCCGTCGCAAAACTGTCTCTGGCGACAGAAATACCATGTTTTGCGACGGATTAATCCGTCGCAAAACGAGCTTTCTCTTGTAGTGTTATCCTTTTCTTTACTGTTTGTTTATGCCCATGTTTCACAGGTCCAAGCTCGTACCATTCGATCCCGAACCAGAAAAGACAATCTATACTAGACAAAACTTTTGGAAGGAAATTCGCAAGTAGAAGACTTGAGTACGCTTGACTCCATCTACGGCGATTTTGTTGCAGAAAATCAATCCTTAGAAGAGGATACTTCTATTTCTGTCGTTCCAACAATCATGACTACTCTAGACAACCATTCAGAACCCACCATTTCATACATCCCCAAAGGATTCAAACTCCCTACTACAGCTGATGGTACTTTTGAGATGCACCCGTCTTACATCAGTTTGGTGGAGCGCAATATGTTTGGAGGGAGTTCTAATGAGGATCCTGCAGAACATATGGAGAAGTTCATCAATTACTGTTGGTCCATTCCCTTAAAAGCTGGAGTAACACAATACCAACTGAAGCTGGTGCTTTTCCCCTTCTCTCTACGGGATGGGGCAGAAGATTGGTTGGATGAATTAGACATGGAGGCAATGGGTATCACTGAGTGGAATTCTCGAGCTCTTACCTTCTACAAGAGGTACTTCCCACCAATGAAAACCAATGTCATACGGGGTCAAATTACAAGTTTCAAGCAAGATCCCACTGAAAACTTACATGAGGCATGGGTTTGCTTCAAGAAACTAGTCAAATATGTTCCACATCATGGTTTTGAGACTTGGTTCCTATGTAACCAATTCTATAATGGGTTGTATAATGATCATAGAGCTTTGCTAGATTCTGCTGCCAATGGGAGGATTCAAAATAATACAACCGATGCTCATGTCTGGAAGTTAATTGATGAGATAGCTAATCACGCTGCTGAGTATGGTAACCCCAGGGGTAATGTGAGAGGGGGTAGTTCAGATAGTGTCGTTGCAGCTCAGTTGGAGGCATTGACTGCCCAAATTGCAGAATTAAAAACTTCACAGTCTTTGGGAAATAAGCAAATGGTTCATGCAATGGTTCAACAAGAGGTAATTTTTAAGAGATGTGGTACCGCGAAGCTTAATGCTGTCGAATGTATGAGTACGGTTGAACACATCCTTGCTTTTCAGTGTTTTTAGCAATGTAGTCCGTACTCTAACTTTTATAACAAGAGGACAAGGGAGCATCCAAACTTCTCCTAGCGAAGTAAAAATGTCCTTAATCCTACCCCGTCACCACCTCACCAACAAGGTTCATCATATATGATTCTTGAGAATCGCAATTCTCAAGGCAATTATAACCGTCAAAATTAAGGAGGACAAAACTTTAAACAAGTTCCTCCTGAAGCACCTTCAAATAACAATATGGTAGAATTAAAAGGTATGTTGCAACAAAGGCTCACCGTCCAAAGAAAGTAAGATGCCCAAATCTCTTAATTGCTAGCAAACAACAAGATCGTGGATACCCAAATTTCCCAATTGGCAATTCAAAATCCACAAAGGCAACCGGGAAATCTTCCTCCTCAAGGATGACCCCCACATGAGAAAGGCAATGCCATTATCATGAGCAGGGGGACCCATTACAAAGGCCCGACAATGCCTATTGAAGAGGGAGAAAACGACGAAAGCTTGGAGGTATCTCGTCAAAATATGCAAAATGAAGAAAAATTACCTGAAACAGAGGTTGCTCGATCGTGCAACACCCACCTGCTCGATCGAGCAACCCATGAAAAAGATGAAATTTTGGCTCGATCAAATTCTGAAAGTTCTTGTTTCGACCGACTCGATCGAGCAGATATTGTACCCGATCAAGCAACCCATGATCAGACTGACACCTCTTCTACTTCATCTAAAAAGGCAAAAGAAGTTGAGCCAATTACAATTACCCTTCCTTTTTCACACCGACAACGTAAATCCAAGCTGGATCAACAATTTGGGAGGTTAATGGTACGCGGTGGTTGTCAAGAATCTGCAAGTGAGTGTACCATTTACTGAGTTGATCACTCAAGTGCCATCTTATGCAAAGTTCATGAAAGATATACTAAAAAGGAAGCGATCTTTTAATGAAGTGGAGACGGTTGCATTTACTGAGGAATGCAGCGCTATGTTACAATCTCGTTCACCGCCTAAACTAAAGGATCCAGGGAGTTTTTCTATTCCGTGTAATATAGGTCGTTTAACTATTGATAAAGCTCATTGTGACTTAAGGGCTAGTGTTAGTGTAATGCCATTTTCTATATGTCAAAAGTTAAATATGTTGGAGCTAATGTCCTCCACAGTTAGTGTGATAACGTTTATAAATCTCTTACAGGTTCACATGGTATACTTAGTATTCTTATCAGTTGATTAACGTTTATCGATAACGGTTGGCTTGCTAGAAGTTTGACGTTATTGTCATTTTAATGGCGGTGATCAACTTGTCCCTAAAAGTCACACCTAAAGGATGTGTTTGAGAGATATGATAATATGAATAATATAATCATATTGATGCCTTATATGACTAAAAAATTAGTCGATGTATATGACTAAAAGGTTAGTCAATGTAATGATGATACGATTATTTAATACGATTAAATAATACTAGCTGAGACGAATTAAATGTTAATTCGTAAGAATATAAACTGTTATATCTAATTTATATATATAATATAATTATTTAATATGATTAAATAATGTTCGTAATTAAATATAAACTTTTATATTTAATTAGCAAATTATAAATATACGATATTTATAGTTGACGTATATATTATATGATATTGTCATAATAAATGATGTCAGACCAATATTAATAAATCGACTACAAGATGTTGTATGGACTTATTAATATGTGACAACATAAATGACAATAATAAGACATACACATTTTATACATTAAAATGAAAAGCTAACAATCTAAAAACAAGTAGAGAAAAAAAGAGTCCTCTCTTCTCTCCACTACTTGACTTGGACTATCAAAAGGAGAGTAGAAGAGATGGATATAAACTCTTCTTCTCTACATTCTTATCATCACTTTTTACACAAAAATTTTGATGAGTAATTTTTGGCATTCATTCTAGCACAAGAAAAGGCATTTCTCAGAGTATCTTGGGCGCAACGATTAGGAGAATATCGATCTCGATATTTGTTCTTAGACAATATTACTAGGACCGGAGGTTGATTCTAATCTCTATGTTTTATATTATGCATTTCGTTTATGACTCGTATTTCATATATTATAATTTCGTTATAATCCTTAAATTTCATGTTGAAATATACCGATATTTCTCACAAGTGGTATGAGAGTCTAGGCTACGAAATTATTTTATATGATTTTTCATAAATGATGAAATATGAAATTAAAATTTTTCTGAAATTTTTTTTTAATGTTTCGGCTCAAAATTTATTTTGGCCGTGTATTTTTTTTATTTTTTTATTCTTGTTTTCATTTTGATTTATTGATTTTGTTGTTTTAAAATGTTAAGATGACAATATGATAAATTTGTAGATGTTTTAATTTAATAAGGATTAAATTAAAATGTAAATGGAAATTGTTTTGAATGTTTATGAACATTTGTTTTTGCTATATATTTTCGGCATACATGATGTTAAATTGTTGTTTTGCATCATGATTCATTAATTTTAATGATGTTCAAATCAATTATGATTAGTCGAATATTAAGATAATCGATTTAATCATGATTTAGATATTCATTTTAAAATGTTAAATTGAATCATCTAGTTTGAATCAATGTTTAATAATGATTAAATGTTGATAATTGTACCGATCTTGTAATATTAGCAACATCAAATTAAAATGTTTAATTTGTATGTATTATTTTATAATAAAAAAAACCGTGGCTGTTTTATAAAAAAAAACAAGTTTGATTCGGTTTTTTTTTTTTTTTTTTATTTGGCCAAATATTTTTTTATGCATTATATTGATAATGTATGATTGTTGTTGTGAAAAAGTTCACAATTATTGGATACCCAATTATTTTAAAATGGTTTAAAATAATGTTGGATTAATTCATATTATACGATAATATGAATTAAAATTGGATTATGTTTGATTGGAATTATTGTGAGTAATTTAGGAATTGTCACATAATTTTGATCATTTTAAAATAGGTGGTTTGGATAAATTACTCTACATAATAAAGGAATTATGTCTTGAATGACTAATGTATTGTTGATGCATTTTATTTTGTTGAATGATTTGTTGAATGGTTTGTTTACGTATTTTTGCAATTGGTTGTAATTTGTATTACCTAGTGTGGCCTTAGTTGATTATGTTTTCGTAATGATGGAAATTTGATCTTGATGTAATTGTGAGATCTCGAATCTCCTTTTGTTTTCTTTGAAATTATGTTTTTAAATTAGAATGTAAATAGGTGTATATTTTTTAATTTATTAAATGTAATTTGAAAAGACTAAAGATGGAGATCGGATTGCTTACTCCCGCTACATGGAACAAGATGGAGCATCAAGACAAGCTTTTCGAGTCTAATTATGGATGGATTCCAAAGTTGTATTTTGTTCATTTTGGTAGATAGGCCACACTAGGACTTTGTAATTTTACGTATTTTTCGTTCTTGTTGCATTTCTTCACATGATAATTATTGCATCATATTTTGCCTAAACCAAACCACCTACTAAAAATGCATGAAAATTGACTCATATAGTTTGGATATTAGTTATCATGGACATAAAGATGTCAGACGAATTTTAAGTCATCATCTTAGTTTATTCATTCTCGCATGCTAGATATTCATTCACTTAAAATGAATTAAAATAAAGTTGATGGGATCTTCCTCTAAAACCTAAAATTGAAACTAGTCATTATAGGCCAAACTACTATGAATCCCTTCTTCGTCGGTAGGCATATAGGACCTAACTCTCCATATGACCCCTTCTAAGTTGGGTAAGTAGTATGTGTTGACTTATTTTACCTCAATATTATAATCCGAAGAGTTTCTCGTGATTATGATGGACTAAAGATAGAAATTTATCGACCAAGAATTCTAAAGGTAGAATTAGCTAAGAAGTTGGCTTATCAATTTACAGATAATTGAGTCTTGGGATCATTTATATAATTCTTGAGGGAGGTCAATTGTATAAATGCTTGAGTCTTTGCATTAAACAAGTTTTGCACTAGACTTAATTCATATCGATGAGTATGCTTATTATGTTTTTCTTCTTTTTCGGAGTGTATAATTCGTTTTATATTGATAATACTGCTTATAACAAATGGTTGGCCATAATGATGTCCCTATGCCAAGTGCCACACTCGCACACGAGTCCTAGCTTAAAACTTTCATGGATCACATGAACCAGTCCACGCGACTGAAGAATGACAGGTCCCACTTTGCGGACTAGGAGGCGGCATTACGGAATGCAGCCATTGCTGACAGCAAGCTCAAGTACTTGACTGAGCCAATACCGCCAAACCTAGGCCCGAATGCGAAAGCTAACGAGTCACTAGAGTCACTTGCTTATAGTGACTTCGTTATGGAAGCGGGTGCGATAAAGAACGTACTCATCTTTGCAATGGAAACAAATTTGCAAAGACGCTTCATTGCCCAAGGTGCAAATAAGATTTTCACCACGCTCACTAACGAAATCTCAAAAGCACCGAGAATCGTTACTTATGAGCATACATGTCGCTTCTTTGAGGCGAAACTCCAGTAGAGCCAACCGGTTAGCCCACACATTCTTAATATGATTGAGAATGTTGAGAAACTGGAGGCACTTGATTGCAAAATCAGTGAGAGCATAGTCATTGACCGTATGCTTCATTCACTTCATGATGGTTTTGCCCTTTTCAGGGCAAATTACTACATGAATGACATGAGGAAAAGTCCTCATGAGCTACACTCGCTTCTCGTACAGACCGAGAAGGATCTGAAATTGAGTGGGAGCATGAAGCATGATGTTCTCATGATTTCCAACAAGAACAAAGGTAAGGGCAAGGCTCACGATGACCTAACTGTAGGTAAGCCAAAGTTTAAGAAGTGAGGAAAGGGTAAGAGTGGGCCTGGTGAGACTAGTAGCTCACAAGGCAAGGCAAAGAGCAAGGACAGTGACATTGAGTGCCACCATTGCCACAAGACTGGGCATTGGAGGAGGAACTGTCCCGTGTACCGTGAGGACATAAAAGCAGGCCGCGTCACTCATTTTGGTATGTCATCTTATATTCATATGATTGAGATTAACCATGCAAGTTTCGGAACTTGGGTACTTGATACAGGTTGTGGTTCTCATCTGTGTAATCATTTGCAGGGCCTAAAAAACATCACACCTCTCGCAAAGGCTGATGTGGACCTGCGAGTCGGGAATGGAGCAAGAGTTGTTGCAGTCTCAATGGGAACATATGTAATCCAACTTCCGAGTGGATTTGAGTTGTATTTATATAACTGTTACTATGTACCCAGTTTATCTAAGAAGATTATTTCTGTTTTCGTGCTTGATAAAGACGGTTTTTCATTTTCAATTAAAGACAATAGCTGTATTTTCTCTTTGAATGAAATGGTTTATGGCAAAGATGTTTCCATGAATGACATTTATATCTTAGATCAAACCACAGACATATTACATGTGAATAATAAGAAACTAAAGGTTGGTGACAAAAATCAAACTTATCTATGGCATTGTCGTATGGGACACATAAATGAAAAACGTGTAAAGAAGCTCATTGAGAATGGGACTATCTCCCCATTTGATTACGAATCATTTGGCACATGTGAATCATGTCTTATCGGAAAAATGACTCGAATTTCCTTCAAAGGTGTTGGAATGCGTGCGAATGACCTATTAGGACTCATACATACTGATGTATGTGGAGCTATCTCAATCAATATCTCAATCAACTCAAGAGACGGCTATAGATATTTTATCACTTTCACGGATGATTTGAGTAGATACGGATATGTCTACTTAATGAAGCATAAAAGTGAGTCCTTTGAAAAGTGCAAGGAATTCCAGAATAAGGTTGGAGACCAACTGGGAAGAAAGATTAAAGCACTTAGATCATATCGTGGTGGCGAATATCTTTCAAATGAGTTTGATCAACACCTTAAAGACTGTGGCATAGTATTACAGTTAACTCCACCTGGAACACCTCAATTAAATGGTGTGTCCGAACGGAGAAATCGAACATTACTTGATATGGTTCGATCCATGATGAGTTACACGGTAGTACCTGATTCACTATGGGGTTTTGCTCTTTTGTCAGCTGCTCTTATACTTAACCGAAGTCCGTCTAACGCTGTAGACAAGACTCCATACGAGATATGGAAGGGAACGGTCCCTAACTTGTCCTTTATTCGGGTTTGGGGCTGCGAGGCTTATGTCAAGTGGAGACACGAGGACGCCTACCAAACATCAAGTTTTTGTTGCGGCTAGTGCGAAGTTCTTAGAGAAAGAGTTTCTCGAGAACAAGTCAAGTAATAGAACCTTCGATCTGTCGGAGATTCAAGAACCAACAACCGACCAACCGATGGAGGAAGATGTTCTTTCAACTTCTGCTACGGTTAATATTCCTCAGGAACTTAGGAGGTCGGGTAGAGTCTCCATTCCTGCAGACAGATACATTGGTATGGTCGAGGAGAATGATAAAGATGACATTTTGCTCCTAGAGAGTAACGAACCCGCTACCTAAAAAGGTGCCATGACCTGTTCTGACTCTAAGCTATGGCTTGAAGCCATGCAATCCGAGATGGACTCCATGTATGAGAATGACGTATGGGATCTTGTTGATTTGCCTGATAAGGTACGACCTCTTCAGTGCAAATGGCTTTATAAGATAAAGCATTCTTTAGAAGGACAACCAGACACCTATAAGGCACGACTAGTGGCAAAAGGTTTCACTCAAGTGCAAGGATTGCATTATGATGAAATTTTTGCACCCGTAGTTATGTTGCGTTCCATTTGGATAATCTTAGCGATTGCCGCTTTTCATGACTATGAAATTTGGCAGATGGATGTGAAAACCGCCTTTTTAAACGGTTATTTGGAGGAGGAATTGTACATGGTACAACCCGAAGGTTTCATTGATCCTAAAAATCTTAAGAAAGTGTGCAGGCTTAAGCGTTCCATTTATGGACTTAAGCAAGCTTCTCGGAGTTGGAATCATCGTTTCGACCAGGTGATAAAAGAGAATGGTTTCACTCGATCGGTCGAGGAACCATGCTTGTATGTCAAGTCGATTTGGAGTAAGATTGTCTTCTTAATATTGTATGTTGATGGCATACTCTTGATTGGGAATGACATCCTTCTCTCAGCTTCGGTAAAAGTATGGTTAAAGAACCATTTCCAGATGAAAGATCTGGGTGAGGCACAACGCATATTGGGGATCCGTATCTATAGAGATAGATCACGACGGATGTTATCACTCAGTCAGAAGTCTTATATAGATAAGATTCTTGAAAGGTTCAGCATGACCAACTCCAAGAAGGGGTACCTTCCAATGACTTCTGGGATGCATTTGAGTAAAACTCAGGCACCCAAGACATCAGAAGAGGTCGAGCGCATGAGTCGTGTTCCTTATGCATCTGCCATAGGATTGATCATGTATGCCATGATATGCACACGTCCAGACGTGGCATATGAATTGAGTATGACGAGACGGTACCAAGGCAATCCAGGTGAAACACACTGGATAGCTGTTAAAAACATCCTTAAGTACTTACGAAGTACTAAGGATTGGGTATTGACTTATGGAGGAGATACTAAGTTATGCGCAATCGGTTATGCGGATGCTAGCTTCCAAACGGATCGAGATGACTCAAAATCTCAGTCTGGATTCGTCTTTACTCTTAATGGCGCTGCGGTCAGTTGGAAAAGTTCCAAAAAAAGTGTTATAGCAGATTCTACAACTGAGTCCGAGTACTATGCCGCTTCGGAAGCTGCAAAGGAAGTTATATGGATGCGTCAGTTTTTACAAGGACTAACCGTAGTTCCTAGTTCGAATGACCCAATCACCATCTATTGTGATAATAGAGGTGCCATATTCCAAGCTAAGGAGCCTAAGTCTAGCAACAAGTCTAGACATGTACTTCGGAAGGCTCACATGATCCAAGATTACGTGGAGCAAAAGGAGATAGTGATAGACAAGATTTCTTCGGATGACAACATCGCGGACCCTCTCACGAAACTGTTAAAATATGATAAGCATGAAGGGCACGTTATTTACATGGGAATTAAACGTGTTCCTGAATAGTAGTAGCTGTTTATATGGATTAGATAAATGTATCTTTTTCATATACTATTCATAACATCATCGTATTGTTTCATATTTTATTTGTCATGTGGATTGTACGACAACATTGAACGCCACAAAGTGAACTGAATTACATTATATTTTTTTTGCTCCGTAATCGCCCATATGAGCTTATAACTCTGGCAATTATATTGTGAAGTTGATTGATGGTGGGTTCAACGAGCCATAAGTCAAACAGTTGACTGATCGATCACAGATACGAGTTATAAAGATATCTCGTAGGACATCGTGACAACGTTATGGAGTCCTAAATGTGTAAAAACATTTGGTGCCAGGTCGTGGATTGGAGGTCCATAGTGTTCCTAGAGTCGATTCTTTTGACTATCGACTATCTCTTGAGATTAAGGCAAGTTTTGGGTGACTTTGGTTTCTTTCTCATGGTCGACCGTAACAGGAGGCTAAGCAGATTTTTACTGGGTCATTTCATACTGTGCTTGTATCTGCAGGATTGGAGTTGAAGAAAATATTCAACCTTTATCAGGTTTTGTTATTTCTCAGGGCCACTCGAGGAGTTGTAACTGAAATGCATAGCCATGATCGAATAATGATTCGTTTATCAGTTAGGTTACTCTCTAGTCGGGAAAACCACTCTTGATATTGATCACTTGTAAAATACGACCTTTGTGAATACGGACTCTGCAAATTGTTTTACATTGAGTGGGAGAAATTTTGGATATGAGAATCGGTTATCGCACATACACTTGTGAGGACAAGTGGGAGATTGTTGGAGCTAGTGTCCTCCACAGTTAGTGTGATAACGTGTATAAATCTCTTACAGGTTCACATGGTATACTTAGTATTCTTATCAGTTGATTAACGTTTATCGATAACGGTTGGCTTGCTAGAAGTTTGACGTTATTGTCATTTTAATGGCGGTGATCAACTGGTCCCTAAAAGTCACACCTAAAGGATATGTTTGAGAGATATGATTATATGAATAATATAATCATATTGATGCCTTATATGACTAAAAGGTTAGTCGATGTATATGACTAAAAGGTTAGTCAATGTAATGATGATACGATTATTTAATACGATGAAATATTACTAGCTGAGACGAATTAAATTTTAATTCGTAAGAATATAAACTGTTATATCTAATTTATGTATATAATGTAATTATTTAATACGATTAAATAATGTTCGTAATTAAATATAAACTGTTATATTTAATTAGCAAATTATAAATATACGATATTTATAGTTGGCGTATATATTATATGATATTGTCATAATAAATGATGTCAGACCGATATTAATAAATCGACTACAAGATGTTGTATGGACTTATTAATATGTGACAACATAAATGACAATAGTAAGACATACACATTTTATACATTAAAATGAAAAGCTAACAACCTAAAAACAAGTAGAGAAAAAAAGAGTCCTCTCTTCTCTCCACTACTTGACTTGGACGGTCAAAAGGAGAGTAGAAGAGATGGATATAAACTCTTCTTCTCTACATTCTTATCATCACTTTTTACACAAAAATTTTGATGAGTAATTTTTGCCATTGATTCTAGCACAAGAAAAGGCATTTCTCAGAGCATCTTGGGTGCAACGATTAGGAGAATATCGATCTCGAAATTTATTCTTAGGCCATATTGCTAGGACCGGAGGTTGATTCTAATCTCTATGTTTTATATTATGCATTTCGTTTATGACTCGTATTTCATATATTATAATTTCGTTATAATCCTTAAATTTCATGTTGAAATATACCGATATTTCCCACAAAATATGGGTCAATTTAATGTCACAACTATGACTTTACAAATGCCAGGCCTCTCTATTAAACACCCTTTAGGGATTCTAGACGTGTCGGTTATAGTTGGAACTTTTTTCATTCCAGTTGACTTCGTAGTGTTAGATATGGCTGAAGACACCCAAATTCCTATCATCTTGAGACGACCACTACTTTACACAACGGGGGCGATCATAGATGTTAAGAATGGGAGACTTACACTAACGGTGGGGGATGACACAATTACATACAATCTAGATAATGCCATGAAACACCCCATGTTAGAAGAAACATGTCACCGAATTGATATTGTTGATATGACTATTGATGAATGTCTTGCATTGTGTTTGAATAGGGATCCCTTGGAGATGATCGCCTTGGTTTCCAGCGTTGCTGAAGCTGGAATTTTACGGAGTATGTAAGTGGTTGAGATAGGAAAGCTTCTAACGAGAAAGAAATGAAAACTAAAAAAATTATATAGCTTAGGTAACCCCCCTAAGGTTACCGTAGTAAAGAAACCTGAACTTAAACCCCTCCCCTCTCATCTCAAGTATGTGTTTATTGATTCCCAAGAGTTGTATCATGTAATTGTCATTTCTAGCCTAACTGATAGCCAAGTTTCTGAATTGTTAGTGGTTTTAAAAACACACAAAAAGGCTATAGGCTATAGCATTGACAATTTACAGGGTATTAGTCCTAACTTTTGTATGCACCGAATTCACTTAGAGGAGGATCACTAAAAGGGAAGGGACTACGGTTGTCACTAATGAGAAAAACGAGCTCATTTCTACTACACTAGTGATTGGATGGAGGATGTGTATCGATTAAAGGAGGCTTAATGTAGCTATCAAGAAAGATCATTTCCGTCTTCCCTATATCGACCAAATGTTAGAGCGTTTAGCGTGTCATAACTATTTTTGTTATCTAGACGGCTACTCAGGATTCTTTCAGATCCCCATTCATCCTTACGATCAGGAAAATACTAGCTTCACATGCCCTTACGGTGTCTTTGCTTATCGTAGAATGCCTTTTGGGTTATGTAATGCCCCTGCAACTTTTCAACGTTGTATGATGGCTATTTTTTCAGATTATATCGAATCTATTATGGAAGTCTTAATGGATGACTTCAGTGTTTATGGGACTGGTTTTGATATGTGCTTAGCCAATTTGTCTAAAGTCTTACAACGTTGTGAGAAAAGTAATCTTGTATTAAATTGGGAAAAGTGCCACTTCATGGTGACTGAAGGGGTGGTACTTGGTCATTTAGTGTCTGGACGAGGCATCCAAGTGGATAAAGCTAAGGTAGAAGTGGTTGAGCAATTACCGTATTCGGTAAATGTTTAAAGTGTTAGGATTTTTATTGGTCATGCGGGGTTTTATCGCCGTTTTATCAAGGATTTTTCAAAAATTGCTCAACCACTAACCCAGCTTCTCCATAAGGATTCCCCGTTTGTGTTGACTAATGTATGTGTTAAGTCTTTTGACAGGATTAAACATGCTCTTATCTCAGCTCCTATTATCCACTCTCCCGATTGGAATTTGCCATTTGAGATTATGTGTGACGCCAGTGACTATGCAGTTGGGGCTATTTTGGGGTAAAGGAAGGATAAAGTATTGCATGCGATCTACTATGCTAGTAAGACATTATATGATGCGCAAGTCAACTATGCTACAACAGAGAAAGAGTTACTTGCCGTTATCTATGCTTTGGATAAGTTTATAGCTTACCTTGTGTGTTCTAAAGTGATAGTCTAGACCGACCATGCAGCACTGAAGTATTTGTTGGTTAAAAAAGAAGCCAAACCTAGGCTTATTTGCTGGATTTTATTACTACAAGAATTCGATTTGGAGATCCGTGATAAGTGAGGTACAGAGAATGTGGTTGCTGACCATTTGTCTCGTTTGGGATATGAAGGGGGAGATCCTATCCCTATTGATGATTCGTTCGATGATGATCATCTCCTTGCTATAACCATGGAGACTCCATGGTTTGCTGATTATGCCAATTATTTGGTTAGGGAGATTATGCCTCCTGATTAATCCTATCAAGAAAAGAAGAGGTTTCTACACGATGCCAAACGGTAATTTTGGGATGATCCCTATCTTTTCCGGGAGTGTGCCGATGGTATTTATCGACGATGTTTTCCAAAGGGTGAGGTACATGCCATCCTTTCTCATTATCACTCTTCTCCTTATGGTGGTCATCACGGTCCCTCAAGAACATTCACTAAGGTAATGCAGTCGGGTTTGTATTGTCCGACTATTCTCAAGGATGCTACTACTTTTGTTCGTTCTTGTGACGCGTGTAAAAGAACGGGTAATATATCACAAAGGCATGAGATGCCTCAAACAAGGATTTTGGAGTTTGAAATCTTCGATGTTTTGGGTATTGACTACCAAGGGTCATTCCCATCTTCTCATGGTAATCAATATATTCTAATAGCAGTTGACTATGTTTCAAAATGGGTGGAAGCTATTGTCACTCCCACTTACGATGCCAAGGCAGTTATTAAAGTGTTTCAGAAGATTATATTCCCACGATTCGGGGTCCCTCGTGCTCTCATTAGAGATGGAGGGAAGCATTTCAATGAACACCATCTTAACACTTCATTGAACAAATATGGCGTTACACATCGTCGTTGGTTAAGCTATCATACGCAGACAAGTGGGCAGGTAGAGGTCTCTAATAAAGAGATTAAGTCAATCCTTGAGAAAGTTGTGAGTAATACTAGGAAGGATTGGATTCGTAAGCTCGATGACACTTTATGGGCTTACCGAACATCTTTTAAGACTCCAATAAGTGCTTCTCCATACCGGCTAGTCTATGGCAAGTCATGTCATTTGTCGGTAAAACTTGAGTATAAGGCTATGTGGGCCATTAAGGAGATTAATATGGATCCCTCACTGGCAGGTGAGAAACGACTTATGCAATTGAACGAGCTCGATGAGTTTCGATTGCATTCCTATGATAATGCTCGGGTTTACATGGAAATGACGAAAAAGTGGCACGACAAGCCTATAATGCAGCGGGAATTTCGAGTTGGCGATAAAGTATTATTATTTAACTCCTGTTTGCGTTTGTTTCAAGGTAAGCCTAAGTCCAGATGGTCGGGACCATTCACCGTTGCTGAGGTGAACAAATTTGGGTCGGTTACACTACAAACCGACAAGGGAGAAACCTTCAAAATCAATGGTCAACGCTTAAAGATCTACTATGAAGGGGCATTTATATGAGTGATAGAGGTCGTCGGCCTTTTCACTCTCGATAATTCCCCATGATTTTGAGGTACCACGGTCGTGAGGGACCGTGATAAACCAGTGCTGGTCGAGAGGCAACCCGGCACTTTAGTGTAGTTTATTTGTATTTTTATTTAATGTGCATTCTAGTTAGTAAATAGATTAGTTATTAGTATTACGTCTTTATTAATTTAGATTTTAAATGTTAGGTCTCGTCTAGGATAGTTAATGTGGGTCTATTTGATGCTAAGAGTGAGCTGAGGGATAGATATAACGATATAATCGAGTTTGTGAAAATAATATATTTAGAGGAATAAAGAATAAAAAGAAAGAGAAAAGACATAAAATTTGAGGCTTGCTCGATCGAGCAAGTACCCTCTGCGCGATCGATACGGTCGTGCACAACAAAATACAAGAACTTTTCAAAACACGAAGAAATATGAAATTTTAGGTTGCTCGATCGAGCAGCATCACTTTGCTCGATCGAGTCGGGTCCGGTCTGGCTGTATATTTCAGGTTTTTTCCCAAAATTGTTCCCTTGTTCTTCATTATTGCGACTTCTTCTTTCTCTCTCTCACCCATATTCTCTCAAATCACTCTAACAAACACTCATAAAACATCAATTACTCTTCTTATTATTATCAACAATCATCATCCTCCATGTTTTAAGCATAATCTTGGAAGAAATTGCTCATATTGCTCTCTATTTTTGCCCAAAACGTAAATCTAGGATTTGCTTCTTATTCTTTGATTTTGTGCTTTTAATTGTTGTTTGTTGCTTCTTTCCTTCAATATTTAGCGTTTAATTACTCTTACATTGTATATTACTCCGTCTTACTCGTTTTTTAATCCTGAAATTTGAATTTTTCAAACCTAGGGTTTGTTAAACCGGATTTGTGTATCTTTTGTGGTGTTTGTGTGACTTATTTGCTTCAATTTCATCATGCCTAGACAAGGAGGAAGTAGTAAGCGACCTAGGGAACCCCGTGTCGTCCTACAACCTAGGGTAGTGGCAATTCCTAGCAACCCGACTTAGCCATGGATTGTTTTTACTAGCCAAGCTCAGCATGACAGATTTGTAATGCTTGAGGGTCGCCCTATGGACTTACCATGTGTGTTTGCACCACTGTTCTTAATGCCCTTGGTTTGGGTGATGCAATTTTTCAAATGTTTGGCCGAATCGGGTTGGGTGGGTTGTATTCCTTAATGTACTCTCGTATCGACCATTGACACTCGAATTCCTTAGCTCCTATTATTGGGAAGAAAGTGAGGAGAGTGTGTCTTTTCGACTGATGAATAGGGATTTGACTTATCTTATGCTGAGTTAGCGGGACATTTGGGTCTCTGTTGGTAGTGATGATGATTGGACTGTTATTCCTTCCGGCTTTCAAGCCGTTGAGTGCTTTTCTCTGTTTATTGGTCTTCCTGACCTACGTGTTAATGCCAAGACTGTTGATCGTGCTTGTCGCGAGCCCGATACAAAGATAAATTACCCAGACTACGCTAATAACAAATTAATGTAATTAGGGAAGTAGGGGTCGATCCTCAGGGAGATGGTGTTTCCTATAAGATGTGAAGTGTCTCGCAATTGGGTCTTATCTAACGAGTATCTTGGTTTTGGAAATTTAGTTTCTAAACTACTACAAGGCATAAACGTAAACGAAATAAAAACAATTGAAGATGAAAGCAATAAAGCAAATGATGAATTAAAAATAATGAAAAGCATCTAGGGAAGTAGGTTCACACATGTAGATTAACATATTGATGCAATTGGATATGGAACATGCAAATAATTCATTGTGAGTTCGTAAGAATGATGTGTTCATTACAATCATAGATCAGATGGTTTAGCAGGCTTTTAGGCAATTTACTAGGTCTTAACCCACCATGTCATGCTTTGTCTATTCAATTCACGTATCTCTACCTTGGAAACGAATTCCATTCTAGTCAATGATTTTCGGCCAGAAATCGTTAACTATCGTTATAGTCCAAACATGCATAGACACAATGTTTTAAAAGCACAATTTCTTTTATCCAATTAACATCTTTTAATCAATCTAACATGGCTACCCTACATCCTAGAAAGGTGACTACTCACTCATGATGATGTCTAAATCTAAGATATAGTTAATAACAAAAACTAGGATAGACATGTTTAGTTGGTTTTGACAATATTTTAAGACTCTCTATGTGGGGATAATAACGACGCTAAATTGACAATCTAGGAAATGAAATGACGATTATAACGGTACTAAAATGAATCTCAGATAACATGAATAGAAAATAACAATCAAATGGAAAACAATAAGGACATTTAAACAAAGGATAAAATAGAAATACCTAAGTGACGATCAACAACGAAAGCGATAACACTTATAGAAATCCCTTGCATAGAATAATCAATCCTTGAATTACAACACTTGAACCCAACAAAGTAGATTACAAAGATTGAAATTCTTATTGATCTAAGCTAAGATGTTGATGTAGAAAGGACAGAAATAAACTAAGAACTAAAGAAGAAGAAAAAGAGAGAAGGGAGGCTAGTTCTCCCTCCTCCTAATCTAAAGAGAAGTTTAAGAAGAGAAGAGATTATTGTAAATGTAAGTCCATAGACCTTAATTAGACTCCTCTAATTAGTTGCTAAATTACTTGTTAATTTTGTATTTAATGATCTATGTAACATGCATGCAAATATAAAGACATTTATATAAAAGAAGAAATTTCCTCACATTGATATGGAAACTATATTGGCACAACAAGAACTCCTTCTTGTTGTTCTTGAGCTATAAATATGGATGAACACAAGTAATCTCCAAACTAGAAGATCTCCTCTAACTTGCACCAAGATTAATCCAAATAATCTACTCTTATTATTAACTAGATAATAAGATAGATGTTATACTACTAATATTAGACTATATTACTACACTAGTAATACTTAGGAAATATTAGTATATGTGAGTTTTTAGAGAGAAGATGAGTTTTTGCGAGATGTAGGAAAAACAAGCAAGAATAGAACAAATGAAATGAACAACCATATTGCCCTTATAAAGGCAATATGGCCGGTCAAGAAGAGCTTCACAAGGCTCTTATTTTGCTTATTTTAATCACATGCAAAGTGGTAGAGTGTAGTGTTAGTATGAAATGATTTTAGGTTACTATTCATGTCATAATCACATGTTGCTTGTGAGTATGAATAAGAGCAACCATCATCACCATCCACTACATAGAAACCGGCCATGTGAGGCCTATTTTGATCCATTTTGGTTTTTGATATTTGTTCCACAAATACTTATTAATCATATGTTTAAATATCTTGTATAATTAAGTGTTAATTTGATCTTATAACAATTATTTGACACAAATAAATGAATAATATGTACTTAACATTTTAAGTAATATTCTACCATTATATCAATATATAATGGGTCCCACAATGCTTAGTTAATTTATTTTACAACTCTTTGTAAATATAATTAACTAATTACCTCTATCTCAAAACCTCAACTAATTTAGTAATTTAACGATTAATTACTAAGTTAAATCTTATTTAATCGTATTAAAATAAGATATAAATTTATTAGTCAAATATCGCATAATTGAAAAATAAGTTTAATCGAATTTGAGTTCTTAACTCAATTTCTAACAATTAACTCTCGTACATATCGAATATATGTAATGTACTAATTAACTGTATCGTATACAAATAATTAGTTACTATTTGGATTTCATCATTTAGGTGTGACCGAAAGGGATCAGTTGATCACCGCTGTCAAACGACAATAACGTCAAACTCTAGTTAGCCAACCGTTATTGATTTACGTTAATCAACTGACTAATCATATATATAGTCAATAAATATCCCAATTATATTCCTTAATAAGATTTATTATGTGGCGCACTATTGTGGAGGACACCTACTCCAACAGTAAAGAGGATGTGAGATGTGTTGAGAAGAGTGGCTGGAGCATCCTTTATATAGCATTAGGGTTTCGTGGGGAAGGGGTCGAGCATTGAACATATAGGACAAAAGGAGGAAGTTGAAGCAATTTGCTCGAAGCAGCAGGGATACCCGATCGGGTACACACTTACCCGATCGAGTAAGTTGCCATCTGGGTCCTTTGACTCTCGTTTCATCTCCCTTTGCTTATGACTTGACTTCCATCATCCCCTTTGACCTCTTGAGTCGGGTTTGTTGATAGGGTTTGATGTAAAGCGATGAATTCTTCGCCTAACTGATTGATCTTCCGACAACTGCGACATCGTCTTTACTTCTTCTTTCTTTTGAATTGGTGAACTTTCTTGAAATGCCTTTGACATGGTCAAGCTTGCTTCTTCAAATCGTCGGGTTCTAGGCAAATGCTCGGGAATATAGAAAAAGGGCGTAGAAACGTCACTTTCCCTACAAAACAGGTTAGAACATAGGAATTCGCCTAGAAGACGTAGTTAGCTCATAAAACGGCTTAACAAAGCACAAATGACATACAAAACCGAGCTAAATTGGGGGTTAAAATCATACAAATATTCACTTATCAACTGTGAATCATGTGAAACATCCTTGTTTAAGGTTTTTTATCCGTATGATCAACTTTATTTTGTTTGGTTCTTGTATCTACCGTTAATAAAAAGCATGAGGATTTATTTCAATTTAGATCGGCTGCTGTTGTGTGTTTTGCTTTTTGTAGAGTAGACTCACGTACCCAAAAACTGAAAAACTGTGGGGCTCTAGTCACTCGATTGGCTAGGCGACTTGTTGGGTTTGTGGTAGACCTTCGATACACACCTTTTACCGAATTGCATGCACCTAGGGTCGATGAGGAGTACCTACGCCACACTTTATGTTGGATCAATGAGTTAAGTGACGCACAATATCAGTGGCGGGTACAGGGGTCACGGTGGATGGCTCTTCTTGACACTGGCAATCGTCTCCCTTCTACGGAGTAGTTGCCTTCACATGATCCTGAGACTGGACCTTACCCCCTGGTTCTTATGTGATACCACCCGGGCTTTTTTTCACTTTAGCGGAGGTCCGTCGACCTCGTCTACGGATCGCTCCTACACCTCATGCTTGTGCCACTCCGACTCCCCACTTCACACTAACCTGTTTCCCTTACCCTCCCCTTCTTACAGCTTTGACCCGACTTTGGAGAGGGAGATTAGAATACAACAAGGTATCAAGTATGACTTGGTGATGAAAGGGCTTTGGGAGAGCCTTACGAGGATGGATATCAATGCTAATTTTGGTTGGACTCCGCCGAGCTACTATCGAGGTCCGGGTGATGAGAGTGGTGTGTTCGATAATTATGGGGTGACTGCTTATCAGCTTTCCCAGGATTTCAATCATGAGTTTGGCTGTTTGGGTCGTTAGTGGTACACCTCGATCCAGTCAGATGAGTCGGTTGGTGGTCCATTTCGGGCCCCTATTTCTAGAGCCGTCCGTGGGATGGCGCATGCGAGTACATCTGGTGCTCGTCATCACGATCCTGAGCTTGCAACGATGTTTAGTGAGATTGATAAGTATGATGAGACTACTCATGGAGATGGTTCTGCTGGGCAGTAGTGACAGTTGGTTGCTACATCATCTATGCATCAGGTATTATCTATCCTTGTCATTACTTTTTTTATATTTTATTTAGTTGTTAATTCTAGTTCCCCTTTCCTTTTGTTAGATGTGTCCTTTAGGCTGTTGTTGTTGGATTTGTTTTGTGATTGATGTGTTGTTAGCGTCATAATGAGGACACTGTGACATTTAGGTTTGGGGGAGGAGTGTTTATTTCTGTCGTGTGTTTATTAATTGCAGTTTGTGTTTAAAAAAAACCATAAAAATTAAAAATTTCAGAAAAAAAATCCAAAACCATTTTATTTATTTTATTAGGTGTCAAGTCTTGGTGAAATTGAATAACAATAATGATAATTTGCATTGTTTTTGCATTTGAATCCCATCTTCATCATCCATGTACATTGTTTTGACATGTTATTTCGAGAACAAAGCTCAATGATCAAGTCTTGACCGTATTTGACATACCTTTTGCTACTTAGATTTGACATATTTTGTTGGTAAACCACTTAAATTTCCGAGGTCTTTAGAACTTCTTAGCCCAGGAACATTAATAAACTGGACTCATTGTCTTTCGGTATGAGCGCGGTACTCCTTGTGAAATATGTAACATCAAATTGCATAAGTGTGACATTAGTTTCTTGATACTCTTACGCATTCTTTTGATGAAGTACATGACGAAAGGCGATTCTTTTTATTCAAATAAGCCTCACATAGCCAAAAAGACTTAATTTTATACCCTTAATATTGAGTTCTTTTATTTTTATCTCGTTTGAGCCTTTGTAGCCTGTTTCATAGCCAATTTAATAACTACATTCCTAGAATTTGCCTACCTTATCGGGACAGTCGCAGTTACTTATTTTCCATGCCTATTTTGCTACTATGGATGGCTTGGGACTTTTATTGTCAAAGTGGGTGTAATAAGTTTTTGTTAGCAATTGTGTATTTTCCCTATGTTGAAAAATAGGTTGTATGCAGCAAGAAGAAAAGAAAAAAAAAATCGAAAAAAAAAAGAAAATCGAAAAAAAAGTGATGAAAAAGAAAGAAGAAAAGAAACAAGTTGCTTCAATTGAGTTGTTTAAGAGAAAATAAAAGGGAATCAGCTAGAGTCTAATACATATTTGGAGATTATTGGTTGATATCTCTCTTGTGTTGTCAAAGTTAAAACATGATTTGTCTAGTCGAGTTTTAATTTGTGCGTAATATTGTAGAATTGGCTTGGTAAGTGTCGCTGCGACTACCGGTCTTAGCCCACATTCTCATACGTGCCTTGCCACAATCCACTTCTATACCTTCACCCATTAGCATTCCTTATTGTCCTTGATTCATGTACTTTGGTTTTATTGCGAATGCGTATTAGTTGGGGAAATTACTATCATATTAGAATGCATGCATGTTTCATAAGTTGAGTGAGTGTTTCTATTTCTTTCTATCTTTACAAAACTCGCCTTTCAAACACATTTGAGTGTATGAGCGAATCCGCGAGAGTCCGATTGATCTGTCTTGCAAGAGCGAAAGGTAATTGGTTTGTCGAATACAGTATCATGTATGTAACATATCGTGATTTGAGTTGCGTTTTCTATTACCCATGCCTTTGAATTTGTTTTATTGGTACAACTTGGTCATTACTTTTTTATAGATATGGATGACTCAGGATTTGTATGTGCA
Organism: Heliosperma pusillum; assembly: GCA_022085475.1. Taxonomy (NCBI): domain Eukaryota; kingdom Viridiplantae; phylum Streptophyta; class Magnoliopsida; order Caryophyllales; family Caryophyllaceae; genus Heliosperma; species Heliosperma pusillum. The sequence goes on from JAIUZE010066796.1 coordinate 31,655, forward strand.
TAAACATTAGCTATGAGATTCTTCATTTCACCATTTGTATGATTGTCCTTGTGTGTTGGTTAGTGCTTTGCTTGACGACAAGAAAATGATTGGTTTGGGGGAGTTTGATGACTACTATTTATATGCATGTTTTATGCCTCCCTTAGATACATAAGAGTCGATTTATCGTCTTTCCTTGCTTATTTCTATGCTATTTAGCTAGAATGTCGATTTTGCCGCTTCTATGATGTTTTAATGCAGATTGGATTTATTTAGAGCTCTTTGAGTCAATTTGGAGCGTGGCGGAATCAGATCACAGAAGGCTTGGCACGGGAATCGAGAGCATTGGAGAACAAATGAGGAACACATGAAGAATGGAGCGTTTTTG
>JAIUZE010066797.1:0-71883 GCA_022085475.1 Heliosperma pusillum
GTAGGACAATTTACTATTTATATGTAATATATTCACCATACATACATAATTCTTCAATGTTGGACTAATAAAAAACTAAGTAATACACCATCTTTTTCTATATTAGAATAATACAAAATATTTTAAAGGTCACTTATTATATTTTAAAAGTCTTTTATTAACAATATAAAAAAGATGATCATATCTATGATCACTCCACCTTATGATAATTTTTCAATGTGGGACAATTTTACTATTTATACATAGTATATATTCACCAGTCACCATACCTACATTGTTTTTCTAAATAACATATTAAATAATGATGTAAATTAAACTATAGTTTAGATTATAATACAAACTTTTAAGAGCTCTTTAGGATAATATGTAAGAAGCTCAAAAGATTTTGGGTTGAAACTTTATTTCCAAATATGATTCCTATTTGTAATCATAAGATCGTCCACCTTATGATAATTTTTTGATGTGGGATAATTCTACTATATAAGTAATATATTCACCATACCTACATTATTTTTCAATGTGGGACAAATAATATACTAAAAATTACACCAAGTATGTGCAAATAAATAGTATGAGTTTCTATACTTTCGAGGTTTTTTTACCACGAATGTAACTATATTATCTTCATAATTTTTGTTATGATACTTCAATTTTTTTAATAATATTTTTATAAATTAATTTTTGATGATGTAAATTTAACAATTGTGGAGATAATAATACACAAACGTTTAAGAGATTTCTAAGACAATACTTAAGAGACTTAAAAGATTTCACTTTGATATATAAGGTCAAAGGATGATTCCTATATATAATTATAGGATCACCTACCTTATATTAATTTTATGATGTGGGACATTTTTATTATTATACATAGTACATTCATCACATCTACAAACTTTTAAGAGATCTCTAAGAAAATTTTTAAGAGATTCAAAAAAATTTGGGTTAATACCTCAGGTTTAAGGACGACACCTATTTATAATCATAGGATTAGCCACTTTATGTTATTTTTCCGATATGGGATAATTCTACAATTTATACGTAATATGTTTACCACATCTACATTATTTTTCAATGTGAGAAAAATAATATATTAAGTAATACACCATCTTTTTCTTTATAAATATATATTTTTATTATTTTTATTTTATATAATAATTAAAAGATTATCCACTTAATTTTTTATATCTAAAGTATTACTTATGATTCTTTCCTAAATTAATTTTTTATGATGTAAATTTCACTATTGTAAAGATAATAATACAAACTTGTAAGAGATCTCTAAGACAATACTTAAGAGACTCAAAAGATTTTGGGTGGATACATAATTTCCAATTATGACTCATATATTTATAATCATAGGATCACCATATCTTAAGGTAAATTTTCGATGTGGGACAATTCTACTTTTTATATGTAATATAATCATCACACCTACATTATTTTTCAATGTGGGACAAATAACATACTAAGTACTACATCATATTTTTCTATAAATTAATTATTTCTTGAATACTACTAAACCATTATACTAATATTAGAATAATAAAAAAATATTTAAAAAGTCATTTATTTAATTTTCATATACTTAGGTTATTGTTATATGATCTTATAAATGATATGGTAGTAAAAAAATACAAAATTTGTACTCTAATGAAAGCATTTTTCGTCAAGAATACAAATATATAAGTTTCGAAATGTTTTGCATTATATTTTTTTGTCAGATTGATAATCAATTTTTTTCTTACGTTAATAATAGTTGTGATATTAAAATATTACATAGTATATTTTTCGTAATCTTGGAAGATCTTAAAATATACTTTCCAAAAATTTAAAAAGAAGATGTTGACCAATAAAATTGCTCGAAAAAAGCCTCTTTTATATATATACTAGATTTAATGCCCGTACGATGCACGGGTCTACATTAATGTCATTTTCTTAAATTTTCTATTACAATTAACTTGTAGAAATAATCTTTTAAATTTGACCTTTTACGTTTTAACTTATTGTGAAGTAATTTTGAAGTATGTATAAAGTTTGACCCTTAACTTATTAACTTTAAACGACGTAAAATTAACAAACATATAAATCAATTGTAGGAATATGAGGGGGATGGTGATTATTATAGTTTATCTAGTCACATATTATGTGAATTGTTTGTGGGAAAGTATGTAAATTGGAATTTGTTTTGTGGGTTCATAAAAGTATGCAAATTATAATGCTATATTATTGTCAATTTCAATTGGAGCGACATGTAAATTTATTTTTTATGATAACTAAATAAATAAATAAAAAAAAAAAATTGATTTAACATATCTAAACTTTCTTAGAACTTAAAAGTCCGATAAGATGTTAATATTTATTAAATTAATATACATTAATTCTATCAAAAGTAGGAAGAATATTTTATTTTGTTGAAATTGTACAATATATATGATAAAATCATACATCAATAAGGGTATAGTGATATGCAACATGTAATATATAATTATAAATATATAGAGAGAGTAGTTGCAAGAGGTTAGAAGTTGAACTCACTAAAATAGCTCATTCTAGATTAGATTCTTCTTGATTATAATCTCCTAAACCTATTTTAATAATTATATTACTTCATATGAAATTATTATATCTCATATTGTTCATGGTAGTTTTTAATAGTGCTCGAATATATTTTAGAAAAGAAAGTTGAACTCTTCGTAATCTGATCTAAAATCTTAATACGTCAAGGTCTTTCATATGTACTATAAAAATTTCTTGGTAATTAATAACAATTCCTTCATTCAAATATTTCTTTTTACTTTATTGCCGTATTTTGTTTGTTTTGACCCACGGTAATAAGATTTCTTTTCATGAGTAATTACGTACTATAGATATATAGAAATCATCTGAAATTTAAATGAATACATATTGCATGTGGAACATTGATATTATAGTATTATAATTACTCCTTTTATTGTACCGGCAATGATAAGAATTCAATTTGTACTCTGTAATCCCTAAATTGCTTTAGGAGTATAATTGCAAAAAATACTCTAATCTCTAGCAAATTCGTGTATTTTATTTATGGCCTATCGTGTATAATATAAAAAAATGATAAATGAAGTGAAATATATCGTAATCCCTAAATTGCTTTAGGAGTATAATTGCAAAAAATATTCTAATCTCTAGCAAATTTGTGTATTTTATTTATGGCTTCTCGTGTATAATATAAACAAATGATAAATGAAGTGAAATATATAATCCAGTATAAATCTTAAATTTTAAAAGGTTATACTGTGTAGCGTACCGACTACCTTGCACCAACCTTTTTCTATACTATAGTGTATGAGACAAAAGGATAATGATAAATACAACCCATAGGGTTGTAAATAAAAATTTAATACATTTCCTTAAGTATAATTAAAATTGGAATTGGAATTTATGGCAAAATTACGCGTTTATTGATGTCATTAAAGCTTATTTTAAGTTTTTTTTTTCTTTTTTGAACCCTTAAATACAACCCTTAGAGTTGTATATATCATTTTCCTTTTGTTTATTAATCACTCGTAAGTGTTAACGTTATTCTCGTATAGAACTACGTACTATAATTAAGCTCCAAATCCCACCCCTATATATGCTGGATTCCAACTTCTATACCATGCAAATTGCAAATTGACTTAACTGCGCCTCATTTTAATAATTTTTGTTAGCTCCTGAATTGGTTAGATGGTTATATGCATAAATAATTGGTACAATATCTCCATATATTGGTGTCCCAAACGTTAAATTCACTTTATTTACGACTCGTAAAAAAATTCTAGAAGGGTATAGCTCAATATATTGGTGTCCCAAACGTTAAAAACTTTGTTGTTTTATACGCTTAGGTCAATATATTGGTGTCCCAAACTATTTGATTTTCTTATTATACGCTTAGCTAGCTCTATAAATCATCAATAAAACAATACAATAAATACTCTTTGTATCAATGAATTATTTCCGCATACTTAGATATAATACTTGCTTTACATAAATTGACGTGTATATATTTCTTAATTCTTACTATATGTACCCAAATAGAAGTAGGTCTTATTACCTACATAGGAGGGTGCTCGTGCTGGTACGTGTTAATGATTTTTTTATAGAGTTGCATGTAAATCTATAAAAATTTGTACAAATTTAATTTACGTAGAATTGAGCCACCGTGTGCAAGCTAACCTTTTGGAAGTTCTCGCTTCAGTTTATACACAAACACAATTAAGTTTTGTGCCAAGGAATATCATCAACCGGTGATCTAAACATGTAGAATTCGCATAAATTAAATTCACATGTTGCATGTTAATCCCAACTCTCAAGGTATGTATAGATTTATAAAAATTGGTTATTAGTAGTCGATTAAACATCTACAAATAGTAACTTTATAATGATAGGATTTAGAGGGATCAAACCTTGTAGGTAGAGAGTATTTTTATTCAACTTTATCGTAAACTTGCCACTCGTATAATACAACTATTGTGAGATTGAATGTTAGATCAATTTGTTAATCCAACCTAAAAAAGCAAAACAAAGAAAAACATTCAAAGTTATAAAACTATGAATTAATGGTAACTCATTATAAAGCATAAATCAAATAAAAAAAATGTTAATAGTACTTACTCCGTCTCATTCATTTGTTTGCCTTTTATATTCTTTGTGAGGGGTATTTTAATCAAAGGCAAACAAATGATTGGGACGGAGGGAGTATTAGTTACCTATTTGGCATTGATGTTGTAACACTATTGTCAAGGGGGCTTTATTTTTCAGTTTTTGTTCCAATAATCTTAGCGTTGAGGTTCTTAATGGGTACCTTTATTTGTATAAAGCCTACACAAACACCACAATAATGCACGAAGTCCTTCCGAGCAAACGTAATTGTGCTGCAACAAAAAATAAAGGGATCAAAGTCAGTAATCATTACAATTTACCATGGGCAAGTTAAAAAATTACGCAAAAGCAGAAAGAGGTTGAATTGTAAACTATGTAAAGGAAGGACATTGAATATATAGTTTTTGGAGGTAGGGGTGATTATGGTAATTTTATGATTACAGTTGCTTTTGACCTCTAACTTTTATTTATTTTAGGTAGTTCATAAAAATTGGAGACTCTGATTTTAAAGTTTATCCCATTTATATTATGTTATAGGTAATTTAGGGGAGGTGACATCGTTAGGGTCTCATACGAATGCTAAAACAAAAAAAACAACAATTTCGTTAATCTGGATGATGTCGACCATGTCGTCAATGTAATATTGTACGGATTTTCATATAAGAGACTCTTAAATGATTCTAAAAAAAATTCTGAATTGAAGTAGTTACAAAAAAGGTGATATTCAATTAACTACTGAAAAAAAAATCAACAAACTAATGCAAACTTAAATCCATATTAGTTGAGATGTATTGAAATTCCATAGAAAATAAAGTTATCTACATACATTTGTACACAATAAATCCGAAAATGAAACATTTATGCTACTCTATGTTGAAATTCAAAAGCGACCTTACCGAATAATTATTGATCGTTGTATCTTCATCAGAATCATACGGAGTAATATATATTAACCTACACATAAAATAGATAAGACTTGTCAGAAAATCATTAGTGAATAATTTGATTCAAAGCAAAAACAACGTATTTGTAGAGTAATGCTACAATAAAATTTAAACACATATAAACCGCAAGATTCAAATAAATAAACACAACAAAAGTAAGAAACATAAATAAAAAAATTATAACGTGAAGTGGTGATTATTAATTTTTGAATGAAAATACATGTATATATATATATACAAACATATTAACGTAATAGTGTTTGTTTAGGTTTCTGTACATTAATTTTATTCAATCTAACTTTTATGGTAGAATTTTATAATCTTCAGATTTGATTATATTATTAGGTGTTATAGTGCATCACCATTTTTGTGAGAACATGGAAATATGGAATAGTTGTATATCACATTCCGTATTTTATAGGTGGTACGATACATCCAATTTTTTATATGCTAATTTGCGTACAATGGAAATACATGAATATATTTATATAGGTAGTTTGTATAATTTGGAATGCTGAAGTGTTTTCGAAAAGTTGGAGACTCTGTAATCGCTCGAAAAAAGCTTCCTTTAATAATATAGATAGATATTGACTAGATTATGATGATAAGTAAACATGATAACTTCTCGTGATGATGTACGGTGTGTTTGTGGGCGTATCACGTATGCATTGGTGAAGGGTGATTTGGTTCATGGAATCTAAGAACACAAGCAAAATTAAACAAAACTCATTTTATTTAAGACTATTACTATTTTTTATTCAGTAATTGTTGCGTGAAACAATCTCGTATTACATACAAATTATTTAAATATTAGCTACTATGATCTGGAAAACATGATCTCGAAAACCGTACAACGCACGAGAACTACACTAGTTTCATATTAAATACATTATTTAAGAGTATTAATCTTTGTTCAGTAACTGTTGCGTGAAACGGTCTCAAACTGTGAGACACTTCCATTACGTAAAAAATTACTCCGGACTCATTTATTAGCAAATGTGGACCGTCTCTCACTCTCATGGTGTGAAACCATCTTATTCTATACTCTGTGTTATATATAATGTGCATAAACTGTACGTTTTACCGAAAACTAACTTAACTAATCAGGAAATCCAACCTGACTTGACACAGTTCCACTTAAAATACATGAAACGTCCGAATTAACACGACTCAAACTTACCTGGCCCTGATTTGATTAACGGACTCCTTTAATTTCTACGAGGTCTAGGGCGATATATACTCAAGTTCATGAGATATGAACCCTAAAATTAAGACTCGGCTCAAATTCACCTGACTTGAATTAATCCGACTAAACTGACTCGTTAACATGTACTCAGACTCTCGAGATTAAGAATAACCTAGAATTAAGGCGACAATTAAGAAGGAAGATAACGTCAAAGATGCGTATGGCGTATATTAAGACAGTAGGTCTTGCTTGCGACGGATCGGATCTTGCGACGGGTATTTTGTGAGAGAAAATGGATAGAGGGGACAAGGTGGGCACCCCCCATGTGCTTCTCCACTCACCCTTGATGGGTATTTTGTGAGAGAATATGATATCCGCCTTAAGCTTGTGACGGATAGTGTCCGTCACAAATGAGAATTTGTGATATTAAGGAATGTTTACTAGAGATTGATAAAGTACACCGTACACCTATCATCGTTGACTTTACGTGGATTTTGGCCTTTGATATGCATGGAATGAGTTAACCTAAATTTGTGTACTTTAGGACCTCTATTTCTTCAATCCAAAGGGTATGACCAAAATATGTTCCAAAGGTTACAAGACCTCTTGGTTAAGTGATACAAGTGTTTCACATTTTTAACGTGATTTTTGGACTTTAAGTCATTCTAAACATCTCCATCAACACGTTGCTGCCACCTGGCGAAGACATTTCAACCGTAGTAGTCTATCTAGTGCTTTAGTAGGTTGTATTTTAATTTATGTTAAAATAAGTGCATTTGACCAAATGAGTCAAATGACACATGTAAGAATACTAATGTTTACCGTTGCAAAAAAAAAGTAATCCTTAACATCATTAGGCTCGTAGCTAATTGACATCTCGTATTACACGCAAGTGTTATAGCCAAAATTTACAATTTTCCTACTTGAATATGTGGCATCTTAAGAGTGGTCCATCATGGAGGGAGTGGACTGATGACATGGAAAGAAAAGGTCAACAAACTAACTCCTAAAAAAGAGAAGTAGTTGAGAAAAAACAGGAGGGCATCCAGGGAGAACGCTGAGGAGGAACGGGTCAAAGGAAGGGACTATAACAACAGCTGGAACAAGTCAACAACAGCTTCCTAGAATTTAGGAGCAGTTGAGGAAGAATAGGAGACTTAACAGGCGGAACAGAGTGACGCAAATCCAGCCTCCTGCTAGGAGGAACGCCAGGAGGAACATGAACCAGTCAATAACTGATTCCTTGAAAGCAGGGAGATTGACTTTGACTTGGCAGGCAGAACGAAGTAGCACAAACTCAGCCTCCTGTCAGGATCCTGTAAGCCTCTTGTCAGGAAGAACAAGAATCAGTCAAATAACAAAGCCCGCAAAATCAGGAGTCGTTGAGTATTTTTAGGGAGGATGAGCTGAAGAGTAACGGCAACAACAATTAGGGTTTTGAAGGCATTAGAATTTGCAAGGCCTATAAATATGAGAGGCATAAAACAGGAATGCATCATATCCTAGAAAACGAATCCCATCATCACTAAAAACTCCATTGCTTATTGTATTTAATTTCTGGTTCTTGCTCACATCTTCATTAACAAATCATAGTACAATATTTGGCGGGATTCCGACTCCCCCCGCGGTTTTTCCCAATTTAGGTTTCCGCGTCACCATTTTTGTGTGTCCTTTTTCCATTACTCTACATTTATTGTTATTTTCGTCATTACTTTTGCTTATTTTTCATCCGTATTCCGTCACAAATCACATATAAATTAACCCCCTTTTCGAGGCTAAAAAGAGTAGATCATTTTGACCCGTCAACGAACGATTTAATAGGTTTAGGTAATTTTTTACCAAAACAATTTGCCGCCCACCGTGGGGCAAAGTGATCGATTTCTATAGCCCAACTATCGTCTAGTCAATAGTCTACCTGCTACGTTCCTGCTACGTGCCTGCTCCGTACCTGCTGCCATAATTCTGCAGACCTAGCCACCATGGTTCTTCCAGGATCTGCCAGAGAAGGAACGACGAATCCACCAGGAACCCCCAGTATGGTACCGGCAGAGGGTACACCAGCAGGGAATTTCAGCACAGGAGTGCAGGTCCAGAGCAGCCTATCTGGAGAAACCCTCAGGCACCCAAGCCCAACTCCACCAGATTCAAATACTCTACAGGTCATCCTAAAGGAAATGAACACCCTGCACAAAGCCCTAGAAAATTTGCATAAGGACAACTTGGATTTGAAGGCAAGGATAGAAGCCATGGTACCCCCTCATCCAGCACCCCTCTTGCAGAGCGTCCAGGCGATGGTTCCATCAACCTACACGCTCCAAGAATCAGCAGTATGTGGAGGACCAGGACAACACATTCCCCCTAAGTTGGTTACAAGGCAGAATCTTGGATGCTTAACACCCAATTATTCTCCCATGTCGACCAGCATGCAGGCTACCCCAGGTAACATTCTGTCTAGTTGTTCTCTTAGGGCTAACTCCTTCTCTATTACAGGTACCTCCAGCCGGCAGGTACCGAATGAGCAGTTTAGGTCTATCACCAATGCAGCCCCTCTGTCCAGCATCTTTGCTAGCCAGCCCTGCTCCGTGGAACACACTCCTGTAGGAACAGCGCCAGAAGGTAATCCCCTTGGCTTTGTTCCGCCTGTCTCTAACCCTTCTGCAGGAACAGCCGGACAGGTGGAACAACAGCTCCAAGAACTCAGAGACATGATCAAAAAAATACCTGGCATGCCGCGCCCCATTGAGAGAGCAGCCCTGCAGAGTTACGCAGATTCTCCTTTCGTGGACGACATAGCCCTTATCAATGTGCCTAAAGGATTCAAGCAACCCACAATGACGTTATACGATGGGACCGACGACCCGTTAGATCACATCAACCAATACAAACAGAAGATGATGGTTGTAACAGCTACAGGACCCCTGAAAGAGTCATGCATGTGCAAGGGCTTTGGGACCACCTTAGCGGGGGCAGCACTGCAGTGGTTCGTTAATCTGCCAAATAGATCTTTGGCATCTTTCGCGGACTTAGTCAATGCATTCAACCAACAGTTCGCTAGTAGCTGTAAGCCAGAGAAGCAGACAAGCGACCTCTACCGTGTTATTCAAAGGTATGATGAGCCTACTCGAGAATATATGTGCAAGTTTAATAGGGAGAAGGTACACATTCCTAGATGTTATATTCCCACTGCGATTGAGGCCTTCAGGCAAGGGTTACTCCCAAACTCCAGCCTATACAAAGAATTGACAAGGTACCCAGGCAATACCTTCGAGGATGTACAAGTAAGGGCAATGGCAACAATTAGATTAGAGGAGGACACATGTCCATAAGCATATGTGGTACACCTGAGGTAGGTTGTAACTTAATAAATTCATTACCTTCTTTATATTTTTGAATAAGTACTGACTTGATCGTCGGAGAGCCGTTGGCTAAGCCAACGGCCAACCCTAGCAACAATATTCTTGCAGGACGGTCAGGAGTTCCCCTGCCAGCACGTTGTTCCTGCAGAGTGACCTCAACAGGATGAGTTAATAAACATAAAGAACAGGTCACGCTACCTGCAGATCCAACATGGTGTTGATATATAACCTGGGGGCAACTCCCACAAATGTACTGCCAGTGTTCAGCTGCAGGAACAGTTCCTCCTCAGCAGGGGGAATGACGAACAGGAGTCCCATGCTGTTTTGCATGCCCTCCACAGTGGGGCTGTGAAAGTCATGCAGGGGGCAGGACCCTCTCCAACAATTCGCCAGCAGGCAGTACAATACTTAATATATCAGTTATATGGTCATACATGACCTACTAACTACATTATTTGATACAGGTAATTTACTCAAATTTTCTACCTTAATTTGAAATTCATTATTTCACCATTTTCAACAAACAAGACATTAAATTCTTCCTTCAAAAGGAAGCCAAAACAATACAACAGTACAATCTCCCCGAGGGAACTACATCGTGCGCGTGGTCGAATAGGAACCCATGAGTTCCGCCAGGACAGACAGACTCCAGCACCACCAAAGTCACCATTACATAGCGTGACGTACAGTCGGGCGACTAAATCCCAGAGCCACCATCTAAAGTCCTGCCGGCCTACATCCGCAGTGCATTCCCTACAATGCACTCCCAACAAACAGTGCATGCAGGACATAATATTTACAAACGCGCGTTACAAACGATAAACACATACTAAGTATTTCAGAAATACAAACAAGTAGAACTGAACAGTTCTAACAGAGAGTACGTCTGCACCCCCGTAGGTGCAGACCACAACAAAGCCATGTGCTCCACCACTAACATTTTTCAGGTCGGCGTAATTACTACATGAGCAAGCTTGCTCGAGGCTCTCATCACCGAGATTACCCTTGGCGATCACAGCGGCAAAGTCAGGAGGAGGCTACCTCCCGAAGCATCCACCATAAGGAACCTAGCTTCCACCAGCAGGAACACAACTTCCGTCAGCAGGATTCCACCTGATACCTACGTGGTCATGCTTCCATACCAGCAGGAACAGGGAGGCGGAAATCAGCTAGAACAACAGGGTATTGTCCAGCAAGAATGAGCAGATCAGAATATTAGAATTCAGGGGGCACATGACAGGAGTTCAAAATATTGTCTAAGGCGCACAACAGGCACATGCTCGTTCCAGCAGGGGGCAGGAGCACATACTCGTTCCAGCAGAGTAGCACCAGCAGAGCAGGAACAACGTGTTCCAGAAGAATAATACCAGCACAGTACCATCAACCAGCAGGAGCCTGTAGACTAATTTTCCTCCTCAACGAAGTCGAGAAGCAAAACTGGGGGCAATTGTTATAGCCAAAATTTACAATTTTCCTACTTGAATATGTGGCATCTTAAGAGTGGTCCATCATGGAGGGAGTGGACTGATGACATGGAAAGAAAAGGTCAACAAACTAACTCCCCAAAAAGAGGAGTAGTTGAGAAAAAACAGGAGGGCATCCAGGGAGAACGCTGAGGAGGAACGGGTCAAAGGAAGGGACTATAACAGCAGGTGGAATAAGTCAACAACAACTTCCTAGAATTTAGGAGCAATTGAGGAAGAATAGGAGACTTAACAGGCGGAACAGAGTGACGCAAATCCAGCCTCCTGCCAGGAGGAACGCCAGGAGGAACATGAACCAGTCAATAACTGATTCCTTGAAAGCAGGGAGATTGACTTTGACTTGGCAGGCAGAACGAAGTAGCACAAACTCAGCCTCCTGTCAGGATCCTGTAAGCCTCCTGTCAGGAAGAACAAGAATCAGTCAAATAACAAAGCCCGCAAAATCAGGAGTCGTTGAGTATTTTTAGGGAGAATGAGCTGAAGAGTAACGGCAACAACAATTAGGGTTTTGAAGGCATTAGAATTTGCAAGGCCTATAAATATGAGAGGCATAAAACAGGAATGCATCATAAAATACTACACTATCTCCTAGAAAACGAATCCCATCATCACTAAAAACTCCATTGCTTATTGTATTTAATTTCTGGTTCTTGCTCACATCTTCATTAACAAATCATAGTACAATATTTGGCGGGATTCCGACTCCCCCCGCGGTTTTTCCCAATTTGGGTTTCCGCGTCACCATTTTTGTGTGTGCTTTTTCCATTACTCTACATTTATTGTTATTTTCGTCATTACTTTTGCTTATTTTTCATCCGTATTCCGTCACAAATCACATATAAATTAACCCCCTTTTCGAGGCTAAAAAGAGTAGATCATTTTGACCCGTCAACGAACGATTTAATAGGTTTAGGTAATTTTTTACCAAAACAACAAGCTAGAAGTGATTTTTGTAATACTATTATGAACGTAATTGTTTTTGTAAATAAAATGTACGCCTAGTGATTACCCTGTTAGATTATACTGTATAAATGTTTTGAGGCCAAAAAGTAGTATTTGATCATAAAGGTTAAATAAGCCAAGATAAATAAAATAAACTCGTTAGCACTTGTTTGACGAAAAGCTGGTACAATTCAATAAGAAATCGTTTGTTTGAGAACCCGACATGTTAAAACTCACAAGAAAGAGTTTTACCATTCTTGTGATCTTATGAGGCTCATATTCCGTGCGAAAGCAAAATATCGGATTAGTAATTGCCGGACGGAGGGTAAAAATGGAGAGCATTAACATCTTCAACTTATGAATCATGGCTTTGAGTAGTTCTTTTTTAGACTTCATTTAGCTTAATTATTTCATGAGTATGGAAAAAGGAAACACAGAGAATTGAAAAAATGAAGTGAATCATATAGTAAACGTAAATTATTGTTTCAGACGGACCATTTCTGTCTAATTATTAAGACGGGGTTTTCTCACCATTTGTGGTTGCTCTTAGAGATTTTCAATTATTAACTACAGTCACATACTCACATAAACACCGCTAAATCGCTAATAAGTAATAATCAATAAATCATGCTGATTATGCATAACTTAATTCTAAAAGGGTTTTAACTGTTAAGGTAAAATGTTAGATGGTTTTCTGCAGAATGCTTACAATGTCTGAATTCCCAAACTGAGTATAAACATACAGTGATACAGTTACTCGGAATCGAAGGATGAGCTGAGCTGACATTCATTACAAGTACACAAACAATGACACAAAAGCATGGCCAACGGAGAACCGATTTCATCAACAAATCTCAACAATGTGTTGTTTTATGAAGTTTCCGATCATGAATATAGTAGAGAATCGACAACTCAAATTCATTTACAGAGTTAGTCAGTTACACCGACTGATTTGGTGATTTCAGCACCCTATTATTGTTTGCGATAAGAGGAAAAGGAAGAAGGAGGGCATGAGGAGGAGAAAGCGGAAGGGAAACATAAAGTTAAATATTTTTAGGATAAATGAAAAGAGGAGTGTTAAGAGAGTAAGTAGAGGATGAGAGAAAATGGAAGAAGAGGTCGGGGGCATAGAAAAGGGGCATTGGAAGAGGAAGGGTAAACGATATAAGGAGGGTTACGTGGGTGAACATAGGGGAGGATAAAATGGGGGAAGTGAGGTGGTTGAGGACACGATGTCATTTCTTAAACCTATCAGACTTCCGTTTAATTAATATATCATTTGATAGAGAAAATCAAAATTACGATGTGAAGTTAAAGGGCGGAATTAGTAAATTCACAAAAACATGCATGAACCAAGCAAAAAACAAGACAAAAAATCTCCACCGAAAACGGTAACACATTCCCATGTGATTAGGAAGGCTACACATGGGGTATAGTCAAAGTCAACGTACATGAAAAGACGAGTAATAAATAATAAAACTGTAAAAACGACTTGTAGTCAGGCGTAGATCACGTGTTAACGGACCCTGCTGTGTTGGACACAGAGTAAATACTAATTGCCAGCTAAGCACTTCCGACTTGTCCGCCGTATTTTCAAACACTGCCTCTTCTTCTTTTCACTTTTTCTTCCTGGTTTTTACCCACACGACTTTTCTCATGTTCCCTTGTTTTTAACTTTTTACTCAAACAATATCTTTTGAGGAGCCCGAGAATGAAAGAACTCCGTAGTTAGTTAGTGTGTTACAGAATGAGTTGGATAACGTGCCGGGTCGGGTTAATGGGGAATGGCCTAGAGTGGGCGGTGGGCCGTGCCGTGCCGGCCCGCTCCCCGGCCCGTCGTGCCAGCCCCAAAATTTGGCTCGGTCCGTCGGTCCACTGGGCCGTGCCGTTCCGGCCCGACCACCTCTACCCGCTGCCGCAGCTCGGCCATTGGCCCGGAAAAATCGGGCCCGTACCGTGCCTAACCCGGGCCGGCCAAATGTAATTTTTTTTTTTAAAAAAAATTGATTTTTTAATAAATAAATTATGAATAATGAATAAGAATTATTAATAATGATTTAAAAATATATAATTTATTAGTTACTTAATTAATAATGTATAATCAACTAAATATTAATGTAATTAATTATAAATATTAACGTAATAAATTATAAATTCGAATGAGACCCCGTGCTTGGGCCGTGCCTATCTCGGGTCGTGCCTTGGCACGGGGATTTCTCTAATAGCCGCGCCGTGGCCCACCTCCCTACCTGTCGTGCCGGACCCGTGCCGGCCCGAACTTTCGCTCGGGCTCGTGCCGTGTTGGTCCGGATTCGTGCCGGACCCGTGCCGTCTGTCGTGCATTTGGCCCGACTGTCAACTCTAGAATGACCCCGCCCACACTACGGGTCGGGGTAGGACGGGTTGGGCTAAGGAGTGATGGCCCTTGACCGGCATGGTTGATGCTGGAAAGTGCAAGCCGGGGAGAAGGGAGCAGGCTGGGCGGGCCATGGGAGAGGGCACCAGACTGGGAATTAGAGGGGGGGGGGGGGACGGGCCAATGCGGGCAGGGCCAACCCACACTGTTGTTCGGCTCTAGTTACACTCAACTTGGACTACTTATCATCTAGTAACCCCATCTTCTTTCCTCGGTCTTTATCTCAAAATCAAAGGTAAACAAGTGACCGAGACGGAAGAAATATAATGGATGACCAAATTAGGGCAAATTCAACCAACTTAAGAGGTTAGACACTTTGCGCATTGAGTTTCTTATACGACTAAAGAAAGTAGTAAGCTGGAGTGTTGAGTTGAGTATATATCTCTTATGTCAGTGTCAAGGGATGACAATTTTGTCCTGGACCAAACCGAAACCGAACCGATCCGAAGGAAAATTACCGATCCAAACCCGAAGTTTGAAAACCCATATCCAAATCCATTACTTAGAACCTGAATCCATATCCACTAAAAAAAATAACCGAACCGAATCCACGCTGATCCATTTCATATCCATATCCGACCCGATCCACCCGATCCATTTAAGATCCACAACCGATCCGAAACCGATCCATATCCACCTTTATCCCGATCCAAATTCGATCCATATCCATTTTTCTCCTGATCTAAACCCTTTTTAAAATGCAAAACTCGATATGATTTCATTCCACTTACAAAAACTAAATCTTCACAATTTTTTTTGTATCTCTTTAATCCATGTTTTATTATATTTATTTATTATTTATTTTTCTTTTGTTTATTATACGTGTAAATTTAGCTCTCCTTGTTTTTCAACTTTAAGTATTTCAAGTTAATCTGAATATAGATTTGTTTTAATTTCAAGGCAGATGCCTAAAACATTTTTGTATATCGCCTATTATATTTTCTAATTGTTTTTCTACTTTAAGTATTTCAAGTTAATCTGAATATAGATTTATTTTAATTTCAAGGTAGATACCTATAACATATTTGTATATCGCTTATTATATTTTCTAATAAGTGCATTTATCTTCTCTTAGAAAGACAAATCGCATAATATGTGATAATGTAGTTTAAGCTTTTTATTTAATAATTACTTCTTATTTATTCATTTATTTACAGATGGAATATATGTTAAAGATATTTTTATGTTTTCTTATATAAACATATTCCCTCTTATTCCATGTAATATTTCCCTTTCATTTGGGCTCTAAGATTAAAGAAATGAATTTGAAACATACAAAACACTCTACTCCACATGCAATTAAATATGGACCACAAAAAAAATAAAACCCCACCTCAAAAAATGGAAATAGGGAAGAAAACATTAATGGACCAAATAGGAAATAAGGAAGAATAGAATAGGAGGGAGTACAACTTTTGCATTGTTTCAGGGTTTCTTCTCTCGTATGAAAGTTTCAAGACCTTTACGTACTGAGAGTGTGTGGAATACTGGAATGTCAACGCTCTCGCACTTATTTATATAATTATTAAATATGGTGCACTTTCACTATGAGTAAGGACAACAATTAACCGAGACTGAGGAGTACTAATCAGTAACACAAATTTCTATCAAATATCCAATCTTAATAAAATAAAAAATTTATTTTATGGATCATCATAAATCCTCGAGTTATGTATTATTATGTAATACAAATATAAATTTATTACCATAAAGTAAAAGTAATGTTTATCAAATTTTTTTTCTCTTGCACATTCATTTTTATTTCCTTGAACAGTATTTGTTGATGTTGATGTTGATATTAAGATTCAAGACACAGAGCTATATTAGCTAACTAGTCCAGTTTATATCCAATTGTAATATCTTTGGCAGCATGTCTCGCTAAAGACGGATAATGCCCCTCTCACAATATGCAAGTGAGAGGGCAAATGGGGGAATCATTTGGCATCCACTTGTCCTTACCACTTGCATATTATAAAAGGGGTACTATCCGTTTTCAGTTTCTGACGAATAGTATCCGTTTTCAATGAGAATTTGTGTATCTTTGATCCCCAATGTTGAAGTCTAAAATTTGAAGAAATGTGCAAAACCATAGATTTGATGAGCTCACTAAACTTGCATTGCTTTGAGTACGTATGAAATTATGAATAATTTATCGAGGGTTGACTAGAGTGGTAGTAGTTATTCCAAAATTCTGAGTCACAATTAGTCACGCTTTCTCCAACCATTACCGACACTACCCACTTATCACGCATAAAGGACACATAAATTATGACATTAACAAAAATCAATCCATTTATATGGGTCAATTTGAATACCAAGATCTTCTCCGATTCTTTCTTTCTTTTTGTTTCATATTCAGGAGAGTATTATCTCCTATAGGTTTATATTATATGGATTATATTATTTTGTATCTTTTTTCTTCATTAACATTCATTACTTTTATTGATGGCTGTTAGATCGTTTCAGAAAATCATCTAAGCCATTTAAAAGAAATGGAAAAGGGAGATAATAAAGAGGATCGAGATTGCAATCTGAAACCTCTCGGTTTCCACCCATTTGTTTGAATGGTTCGTATTTTGTTTTAGAATAAACGATCAACTTTTTAATGATGTAAATATAGAATGAAATTAACCTATAATAAGAAAGTATGAAAGAAACTGAAAAAAAAAAGGAGAGGATGCTAGTTTTCATAAAATTATATTGAGATTTGGTGATCTTCTAAGTTATCTGAAATAAAAACATACCGGTTTTGTAATATTGCGATTATGTGATCTTGTAAAACAAAAAGTTAAAGATCTTTTATATCGACTGCAAATATCTTTGGTCCCCAATGTTAAAGGTAACAAACTGAAGGCTAGAATTTGAAACCTCTCATATACAGTTAGGGGTGGCAAACTGGCAATCGGGTCAGTCGGGTCGGGTTTGGGTCGGGTCATGTCGGGTTCGGGTCGTATTGGGTTCGGGTCGTATCGGGTCAGACAACCTTTTCGGGTCGAGTCGGGTCGGTTCGGGTCGTTATCGGGTCGGGTCATTTTCGGGTCAAATGATACATCGGGTCGGGTTTGGGTCGGGTCGTAATCGAGTCCGGTTATTTTTTCGCAATATTTCAATATTTTTCCATTAAATCTAGTTTTAAATTATTATTTGGTTTAATTAATTCATTATTAAGTCAAACATATCAATTTAAACAATAAATCACTTTCATTTTGATCATTATTAAGGTTAATAATTGTCAGAGCGTCAATTTAATCGGGTCAATATCGGATCGGGTCGATGTCGGGTCGGGTTCGGGTCACTGATTTTCGGGTCGTCAACGGGTTACGGGTCGTCATCGGGTCGGGTCGGTTTCGGGTTGCAGTATTCTCGGGTCGGGTCGGGTCGGTTTTGCTCGGGTTTCGGGTCGGGTCACTCGGGTCGGGTCAGACTTGCCAACTCTAATACAGTCATATTCCTTCCATTTATTTGTATAGTAACAATCAATTGTTTGATGATAAAGAATAAAGATAATACTTCATCCATTCCAATCAATTCTACATATTTATTGTAATAAAATGTATGAAAATTATTGGAAGGGAGGAAGTAGTTAAGATAACTCTAGAAGAATAAGGAAGGAAATGAAAGAAATTAAAAATAAATGATCAATAGGGTAAAAAACTAGTCAACCAATTGAAATGAAAACAAATTAAACTCTTACATTTATGTACAAAACATAATGTAAAATCAAATTTGTTCCCCTCACCCAACTACTACACCTACTATTATCCCTTGAATGTTTCTCCTCCTCTTTGTTTCAAATTTCTTCAATATAATTTCACACCCTTTTGAAGAGGGGTCCAATTAGGCCCACAATATATCATATTTCCCCAACTAATAAAATGAGAAATTAATAACAACTACTTCAAATCTACCCTACCCTAATTTCTAGGGTTAAAATACTACTAATATTATAGTAGTACTAAAATTAGAATAGAATAATTTTGACCATATGTACAAACTAGGGACTAATTAACCCTAACCAAAAGCAAGGTATACCATTTCACTTTCTACCCAAGAATATTTGTCTTTGAGTTGCCTTTAAGAATGTGATCGAATCAACCCCAGGTTGTATAGATTCTTCCTAACTAAGCTCCCAAGTGATAGCAACATGGCACCACCAACCCCGACACCTGGCACGCTCCTTTCCGTCTCTTGATGGTAGATCATTGGCAGTTCCTTTATCTTTAAATGACTTGATCCAATCTTTTCCCGGACTGCGTCAATTGTCTTTGAATCCGGGGTATAGCCCTCAACATCCGTCACATAGAAGATGTTGAGAGCCATGTCCCCGGTGGTAGAGATCTCGGCCCTCACTACATTTAGGCCGTTCTCTCTGAATGTCCGGTTCACATCTGCTAGTAAACAGGGGCGATCTTCTGCGTAAAATTCTAGTCTCACACCCTGCAAGTATCAAATGTCAATTAGTCTTTTGAGAGCTAGTCTCGTACGAGCAATAATCATGACACCGACTAAATCAATGCGACTTACAAGTCAACGAGTTATTGTGATGCATGATATAACAGACAGCAAATTGAAGTGGGAATGTCCTTGTTATAACAAATTAAAGAAATTGATTATGACAGAATTTATACCTGAGATGCTCTCCTTTGAATGGCAGCTTGAATACATTGTACAACGCGTTGTCTTTCTGCGTCTGAACTAATTGGGGTTCCGTCTGAGTGTTTAATGTAGAATTCCTGAAACAGAATTGAACATTAAAAATTAATACGACTTGCACCTTCGCGTCTGTAGAAGACATTTTACAGTTAAACATAGGATCAGACAACATACCAAGTAAGCTCTGTTTCCACGAGTATCGATAGTGGCATGAAAAACGACATATTCCATATCCGTAAGAGTACAGACAACATCAAATAAGAGCTTAGGCCGATCCTTGCACTGAACATTAACAACCGAATACCCTCTCTCATTCCAATTCTGAACAGAGACTTCAGGGATATCTTTCAAGGATCTGGATGACGGGTTTCTCTCATAATCACGATCTTCAAACATCATTTGATGAAGCCTTCTCTCAGTATGAGTAACCGCCATAGAAACACTAGTCTTAGCACTCCTAATATCATTATCACCCTTCAAAACCGGCCTCAATTTCGACTCAATCTTCATAATCCTATTCGAATCCTCAATCTGGCACCCGGAATCACAATCCTTAATGTATATAATAGACGCGATTCTACCATTATGCGTCCATACAGTAGCGTCCACCACACTGCAATTCAAGTCGGCTAATACTGCAAACACCTCCGATAATAACCCTACCCTGTCCGTCCCGGTCAACTCTAAAGCCGTTACGCCTTCATAAGAACACGACCTCATGAAATGAATGCTACCAAGTGACTGTTAAACAACCAAAACATAAATACAGTAATTAATTAAATTCCGCTCAAATTCCGCAATAAATTACTGCAGCTAAACTGCTAAATTTAATTACATCAAATTTACTCAATAATGAATAATTAATTACCTGTTCCATGTAGGTAAGAACGCTCTCATCTTTCATTTTATTTCCGTTAAGATCAGTTACATGGAAAACTGCATTCCAAGAATTAATTAGCTAAATCATAACGTTTATTTCCTAATTAATCACAAAAAATCATAAAGACGCAACGGGTTCTTTACGTTTTTATTTTTATCCATTTGTAACAAGTACTTTAACCAATCGTAAAGAATCAGTTGAGACCGATAACGTAATTCCGGAAAATTAAAACAAATTAAATAACTCACCATCCATAAACCATCTTCCATCAGATGAAATATACGCCTTTTTAATCGAGAGATTAAGATCGGTAATTACTTGTACTGCCTCTAACAAAATCCCATGCTTTCTAGCACTATCAACCTACATAAATTATATTTAAAAAGTTAACAAATTACCCATTAAACATATTTCAAAAAATAAATCTAATCATAAAATTAATAAGTAGTCTTGTGACGGGTCAAGTATAACACACTTGGGTTGGGTAAGACAAGTCTCGGAATCACAAAAGGCTTTTTTTTTTCTTAACAACGTGGGTAATATTTGACTCGTCACAAGTTTCTGACGGATATTTTCCGTCACAAATGAGAATTTGCATTATTAAATCAATAATCATGTAGAGCAAAAGGGTAAATTAGTAAATTACCTTGACAATGGTGGTATTGGGACAGACAGTATTGTCAATGGCTACACTGAAAAACAGAAAAAATAAATCTTATTAGTCAAATTATCAAATTACATTATTAGTAAGTCGTCTGAGAGACCGTCTCACTCCAAATTAAACCCCATTAGGAATTTCCAAATTTGGTGATGATTTTGAAATCTAAAATATAAATATAAATCTTTTGCAGGTGTGGAAGGATGTATTTGATTTATTATACATTATCGCTAAAATATGGCAAGGATTATAATACTATTCATAAAAAATTAGGAAAAAAAATGAAAATATTCTAAATATAATTACAACAATAATGAAAATGGTATGAATATTTAAAAATTAATGTAAAGAATTGAGGAAATTAATATAAGAAACAAACCTAGGAGAGTCCAATCTAAAAAGAAGCTTCTCAAATTCATTCAAACAAGCAGGCCACTCCATGATTTCTGATAGGTAGTGATACGACGTCGTATTAGCCGGATAAACACGACGCTTTTCTGAAAGTGTCGGAAAATCTCTGTTTCTCTCTCTAGGTAATAATAATAAGAATAAGAATAGAATATTACGGAGTAATAATGTGGTAAAAGAGATGTTGGAAGTTTCTCTCTCTAGATTATGTAAGGAGGAGCGTAAAGCACGCTTCTTCAGAAGAATTGTTAGTGTTGTTTATATACGGTCGTTAATCCACGTTGTTTGGCTTTTCACTCATTTATGGTAGTTGTATATTTTTATATTTTTATTTATATTTATATTTATATTTATATAAAGTATTTTTATTTTTATTTTTATTTTTATTTTTATATTATATGTTTGGTGGGTAGTATTTTAGTTATTGGGGTTGGATTTTAGAAAGGGTATTTTTTGTTTTTAGTAAGTAGGGATTTTGAGGACTAATCATATTTTGTTTAGAAATTCTTTCCCTTTTCCAACTTTGAGATTCATTCGCGTATGCTATTTAAACGGTAAAAACTAAATAAAGATTTACTTAGTAGCATTAAAATCTTGCTACAAATGGTAATAAGTTTATTTAGAGTCAAGATTAAGGATAATTTGTCGTTCTGCTTAGTATATTTCCTACTCCTTTCAATTCAGTTTAGAAATTTTGATTTCATAAAAACGAAAGTGGAGATTGGGGTTGAAGGTAGAATGTCTTGTTTATATCTTAATTATTTGTACTTATTAGACAATATTGAAATTATCGGGATTCTAAGCGTATTAGTAGCGTTTTAGGAAATAATGGGTTACGAGGAGATATGAGTAAGACATTATATCAGGATTCATAGTGTATTAGTAGCTTTTAAATGAGTCATACAATCAACTAACTAACTGATGCGGTACGGTTAAGTAATATTAATACCCGTTAAAATAATGCATATGTTGATACGATAATAAATGTGTATATTTCTACTAATTGACTAATTAGTAACTTTTAGTTTAGGTTTAATATTTTGAAATTTGAAATAAAATATAATACCATGCAATGTTAATTAGTTAAACACAAATAACTTAAGCATTACTAACATATTAACTAGATTTCCGTATATTCAAGCCTAATTAAGTGGTTCCCTGTTCTAGCATATATAGGGAAATAATCTTGGGTTGGGAAGCAAGTGGTGAGTGAGCTATGTGATCATCTCTACTATTAAGGTCGATAATATTAAATGCTCTGGTAATCTGACATAATATGCAGTAACTGTTGACTAGTGTTTGAATTATGGTTTTATACCATTAATATTACTCTGTAGTCCGTAATATATAGTTGTAATTTGGTTGAACCATAGATCTTTTTTTCCCAGGTAATTGAAATTCATAGAAATTGATCAAATACCCTTATCTAATTAATAAAGTGTAATTTTCAAAGTGTCAATCAACCAAAACAAAAGCACGCACGTGGATTTATCTACTCCGTATTATCTACTCCGTATTATCTACGGCTCTAAAAGACCATCTTACACATGACTAATTATTAAACTTGAGTAACTATTAAACTTAAGAGTAACAGTCAATTACTTAGTTACAAAGACCTTGGTAAGTATGGGTGAAGAGAAGTGATACATTGAGAGGAGGCATTGATGGCGGGAAATGGTTGGTATTCCCGCCAAAAAGGGAGGATATATATGGGACACAATGTTTTGAAAAATGTCTGGTTGAAATGTCCTTAATGTTAGTAGGAAAGGGGTAAAAATGGATCCCACCCAATTTTGACCTTAAATGAGCCGAAATGCCAGATGATTTATAGTATTGGATACCGATTTTTCAAACAACAACCCGTGTTTTGCTCCGACTATAATCTCGTCTTTGTGTTGAGCCATATGGCCCATATTTTTGTATGGTAGTAAGAGAAATTCTTGTGTCATTCGGAATGACATCTTTTTTACATTCAAAGGAAAAGGACCAAATAAGAAAATAAGGATTCTCTAAAAAAAAAAATATGAAAATGAGAAAGATGATCCTTCTCATTCGACTGTAAGGATGAAGGACGTCCTCCCAAAAGACACAACTATTTATTGTAATACTTCCTCCAATTTTACATGTTATTCCCTTTTCTTTTGGACACAAGGATTAAGGAAATCATTTTGGACAATACAAAACACACTACCTCACATTCAATTAAATTTGGACCACACAACTACTCACAAATAAGGAAAGAGGGAACATCACCACACTTAGCTCAAAATGGAAAGAGGGAAGAAGATGAAAAATTAGAGGGAGTATAGAATATCACCAATTTCGATCGTGGTAAAGTTACATTTTACATTTTACATTTTACATGTATTATGAAGTATAATGTATATGTATATATCATTCATCTTTTCCAGTAATTAAAACGGTTTTTCTATCCTATGCCCACTGGGCACATGTTAAGAGAACCAAAATACTTTTTTCAGTCGGTCATTGAAAATAAGAATTACATATTAGATTATTAATTATTATCCTCTTTTCTTTCTATTAAGTTTTTGGATTTTTATGTTCCAACTCCTAACTTTGAAAAGATATTTACATTTTATTACAAGAAATCCTAATTAACTAAGTCCACTTACGAAGTTGTATTCCTCATTCACTATTTTCTCCTTGCTATCCTCTATTTTGTTTAAACATCGAATTTGTGCAAAATAGGTTGCGAACTTTATCGCTAGATAATCTAAGTAAACTATCATTATTTGTGACGATTTTAACAATCAATCCGTCTCGTATCAAGCACACAATATATAACGATAATTACCGCCATATTATTTTCACCCCTTTTCTAGTTTTATTTAAGCAATAAATACAATACAACGGCGCCGCATCACACTCCGTAAGACACTCGAGGCATGTTTTCTTAGGTCGTGCTTAGGGTTCACCCCAAGAAAAAAACAAAAAATAATAGACCACGTAAATAAAATAAAGATTTTATTTAAATGATTGAAAATTGAAATACTAGTAGAAGTAAGAATGTAGGAAGGACTTAACGTACACTAAGGTGGCAAATTGACAAATATTCAATTAATTAATAAAGAAAAAGTAGATAGAAAGTTAAGAGTAATAATAAATAAAGAGAGGTGAGGTGAAGCACATGAGAACATCCTTTCACGAACGTTGCATGTCTCAAATCCGATCCTTTTACTTGTCCACTCTCTTTTTTTGGCTTTGTTCAATTAGGTTTCTTCTGTTTTGATAGTGACCTACTACATTCTTCCCAAATCGGAATCATAATCAAATCCTATTCTTTTACCCTAATTATTGTTTCAGAGTTATTACTGTCTGAATCTTAAAGACGGGGTTTTGTGTATATTCTATTGTCAAATGTAGCTACTATGATTCAGCCATATATTGTTACACCTAATGGTAACTTGTTTTCCAAACGTGATTACATTTAGCTGTAAACCGGGTATAAAATCATGTTTTATTGATTCAGACTAAAAATAGCCCGTCTGAAAGAAGACCAACTCATTTTTTTATGCTTCTTTTGACTTTTGTGGTGGCAAAGTTTAATTTTCATCTTGTTTTACGATACTTATGAACATTTGAGTTGATCGTGTCCAGTTGATAGAGAAAAAACGAGGGGTTAATTGGATTGTGATCGAAGAGATGTAAAAACTTACTCACATAGTAAATGGTTTGGAAAATCTGAATTACGAGTATAAACTGCTTTTAAAAGATTAAGAAGTAATTACAAAGCTTTAAATTTTGTACACAGTAATATTATTCTGTAACAGAGCATTAGAAAAGTGCACGTAGCTATGACCTTGTGTGTGTGGTTATTAGTTCACCAAATTATATTATATATTAAGAAACAAAAGTGTCTCATTAATTGATTATATATTTGATACTCCATGTAAATAAGTGAAAATTATTTGTAGCTCAGAATTTTAGAAACTAAATTTCCATAAAATACTATAAAAATATCTTCAAAACACTATCTAGTATCTACATATGGGTGAATAGACATTGGCCTTTGAATGCACATAAGCATAATAATGTTGTTGACACATAAAACAAAAGAGAAGGGTTGACTCACTCGTAACCCTAGGTATGTAGCTAACTAGGACGTGGAGTGATCGTGCATTCGTGCTTATTGCTAACAATCCAATTACATTACACGACAATACGCGGTGACAAGCTATACAAGTCCAACATCTCCTTCAAAAACAACTATACAAGATCTAGTCTAACTAATTAATACTCAATCATCAAATAAATTAGACTTACCAATTGCCTAATACTTATAAAATTATGTAATATTAAATCGTAGAATGTTTCTTCTTTCATTCCATTTAATTTTGTATATTTGATTAAAAATATACTTCATATAGTCACATATATTTCTGAATTAAATGGAATGAATAAAAGAAGGAACATTTTAGGATTTAATATTTCATTTTACAAAAACTCCATATATATTATGCAATAATGTTCCATAAACACGCATGACTTCAAGAGCATAGTAGATTAGTAGTATCTCGGTTTTGTTGCGATCTAATCTTACACGCACTAATTGCTCTATTCCAATCTTTTGTTTACTTTTTATTCATTACCATAGATACTTTAATCATTAATTGTATTCCAATCTTTTGTTATTTTTTATTCATTGCCAAAGATACTTTAATTATCATCCGTTACAATGATTGAGACAAACAAAGTAAAACAAAGTCTACGAGACCCTAAAACATGGTAGAATGTGATCAAGACAATGTTAAAACCTTTATAAAACGATCATATTTTTGTGTGCGACCATGATTATATATTAACTTTAACTACAAGTGATAACTCTCTTTTAATTGCTCACTAATTCTCATTGACGTTTTTAATGAAGACGGCTATGTCCGTCTTTAATAAAACTTGGTGACTTGCTATTAATTGCTTGGGTGCTTCAAATATCAAACCTTATAGAGACAAAGGTAAAGATACGATCATATAGCTCAAATCCAAAATATATTTTTATACGATCTACCTTGTTTTAGACAGTTTAAGTTGTGGGAGTGGCCTAGTGGCAGAAACACGACCTTTCAGTAGGAGGAATTATTATTATGAGTTTGAATGTTTTGTAGATCCAAAATTTATAATGTAATAATATACTCATTAATATCAGTAGCTCTTGGTTAAGACGGATCGGATCTTGCGACGGGTATTTTGTGAGAGAAAATGGGTAGAGGGGACAAGGTGGACACCCTCCATGTGTTTCTCCACTCACCCTTGATGTGTATTTTGTGAGAGAATATGGTATCCGTCTTAAGCTTAAGACGGATACCTCCGTCTTAAATAAGAATTTGTGCATTAATATATTGATGGATATATATTACCCAAAGAAACAACTCGACAAGGATGATGTCGCATTGGGTCAAAGCATGCACGCAGGAAGCACGTGAGAGTGTCAGCAGCATTGCACGTTGCATTCACTAATTAATCACTGCTGACTGCTCGTAGTGGAACAGTAGTAGTCTATGTCTATGTGTTGCTCTCATTCATTCACCATTTTCATGCCATTTTCTTGGAGGTCCATGCCATCTCATTTTCTTATGCAAATTTGCAAAAACCTACCTGTAAAGTGTAAAGTAGGGTTAAACTTCTTGAGTTCTTGCTTGGATAATAAGCAATATTTAGTCCTCTCTTTAGTCTTTACTCTTGTCGGATTATTGCATACGATTTGTAAGATCGGAAAAGATTCATCCTTTTTTAAACTTTATCAGATCTATATATAGATCCCTCACAAGTCACAATGTTATTTTAAAGGTGGTATACACGGGCGTGTTTATCTAACGAAGATATTTGTTTAAGGAAGAGTTTGTCTTGTTTGGTTTTTACAAATTTATGTTCAGTCAACTTTGATATTTTTTGCAGCTCTTGTACGACATCTTATTATTATTAATGAAAAAATGATCTTTCACTCAATTTTTTTTACTATACAAAAAGTTAGCTCAACTGTTTTATCTTTTTACGACAAATAATAAAGGTCGTATATATCAAAGGATTGCATTTACCCGTTCCACATAGGATCAATGATAGATTTCTTCCAATTTCTTCAACGTCTTATCATTAAGACATTTTAAGGTTGTTATTGTAGAATTTTTTAATTTCTTTTACATTAAGCAAAAATCTTTTTATCCTCCTATACTCGTCATTTCTAGTCTTATTAGGTTATACGTCTACTCATAATAAATAACAACCAAATACATATTTTACCAACAAACACGATACAAATTTAATTGGACAGTTGGAGTTAGTTAACGTAGAGCTCCCAACTTTGATCCATATTTTACTATCGTAAATTAAATGTGTTTAATTACAGGTGTACGTTAGGAAGTTAACGTAGATCACCATAATGGTGTGTAAATAAGAGGCATTTAAGTAGTACGAGTATAATAATTGCATGCATAATGGATTTAATGGCACGAGGATTAAAAGCAACGGTCTAACTTTATGCGTTTATCAACTGCTAACTACCAAGTGACCACTGTCACTTCACAATCATTAGACGTAAGATCACGGCAACGGTAATTATCATTAGGAATTTAGGATGTTCTACTTATTTATGTTGCGTGGCAATGGCTTGCCTTGGAAGTTGGAAAACAAGCTTAACCAACATTTTTTTTTTGTCGTAAACTCTATTTTAATCTCCACAAATTCTCATTGAAAACGGCGCATATTCGTTTTTAATAAAGTCTGACTCGTCTTCATTGTAAAAGGATATGCACCATCTTTCATGAAACAAACTGTTTAATCTGTCTACAATAATGAGAACTATGGCATGTATCATTTTCATAGGTATACTTTTTAATCACAATAATATTATGTCAATTTTAAAATTTGAGACTCGGGGTTTGTGACTTACTCGTAACTGATAGGTGTGTATGTTCCACATTAGTCGTAGAGTACGACGTTAATTTTGGTATCACCGAAGATTTTTTTTTTGAGAAGAAGAAGTGAAGAACTATAAAACATCTAAAAGTTAATTACTACTCCCTCCGTCCCGGTCAACTGTTGTCCTATTCCTTTTTAAGGTGTCTCACTCAATTGTTATCCTTTATATATTTGAAAAGATTTTTATGAGTAATTTGATAACTCAATGTTATATTGTTCACTTGTCATCCACTAAGTAGAATCACAAATGGTCATCCACCCTTTTCTTAGTCTATGTGCCAAAATAAAAGGACAACAATTGATCGGGACCGAGGAAGTAGAAAACAAATTGAAATGCATCTCGTCTAATCGATCATTTGTATTTCCTAGTACACAACAAAACTTGTATTGTAGTTAGACAGGAATACAGGATCATATGGCGTTTAATGAAATTTCGTATACCGGTTTACTGATTAACTGTTGGAATGTTGTTTGCATTGCCGAATCTCAAATTGTTAAGCTATTTAAAAGACGAATTTCTCTAATCCTAGTGGTTCTGGACTTGTGGACGGGTTGACACATAATTATGTTCAAAATACTTGTTCATTACAACTTCTTTAAACCGAAATTCGACTTCATAGCAATTCTAGTAGTCACTGCTTCTTGTTGTGTTCCCTTCTCCCCTGCGAAATGGCTTAATTATATGTGAGAGTTACTTGTACGAAAATTCCATTGTTGTTGTAGATAACTACAATACAAGTACACTCCGTACAAGTTACTCTTATAAGAATGAAAGAGCCGTCCTTACTCCGGAGTCCCGAGTACTAAATAGCATTTGGCTGAAGGAGTTAGTATGCCCATATGTCCGTAATATTGTATAACTGATTAATTCTATGTGGCTACAATGTTCTGCTAGGAGCCGCTTGTAGTCTGAGTCCTAAATGAGTTGGGACTCGGGTAGTATTAGTCAGTCCTACAGGGTCACACACTAGATGAGTTTTGGGCAATATTATAATTAATATTGATTAGTTATTAAAGGAATAAGAATAATATGTATTATTCTTATTATACTTTCCCAATCCTAGATAGTCTAGGATTCTCTTAAACTCCATATATAAAGATATATAGAGGGAGGTGTTTATTATGAGTTTTTCTAGAGAGCAAAATCTCAAGGGAAGTAAGAGGGAAGAAAATTGCCCATATAGTTTGTACTAGCATACACACTCATATTGTGTGGATACCGGTAGAGGCGCAACACTTAGGGCATTATTGTGAGACGGTCTCACAGATTATATTATTATTCACGAAGCTGCGATTTGGGTTTTATATATACTTCTTTTTATTAGCATATTATTGGAATTCTTCCCCATCCAAGTAAGTTTGCTAATCACCCTTTTGTTTAATCTTAATACTTAACATGCATGAGATCTTGGGAATTCTGTAATTCAAATCTGTTGAAAATCGTTACAGAACCCTTCATTGGCGACACAGGGTATTGTCGTATCATTGTCCATAATCTGTCAATGCTCATCAGACTCTGTAGTATGGAATATGGGCCGATCTATCCTACGTTTCACAAATAACGACTGTGGAACAAACACTTTGATAGTTTGATATAATCAACTTGCTACTCCTCGAGTCCTTGGGCTTTGTTGTAGAGTCCAATAAACACATTGATACTTGTCGTTTCTTCTTGTCTAGTTCTAACTCTAGTGTCCATGCTACCTAGATAACAACCAAGAGACTACAATATGACGTTACATTTGGTGGAGAACCACCGTAAGTCCGTAACCGACCCCCCAACAACACAAACCAACCCAAACCCATACGATTTAAATCGACACAATCATACCAATTAACATAAAGAAACCAAGCGAAGCTATTAATATACCACGCTAGTCACTAATCCTCACGTTGCTATTTTTCTGATCATCTTTTTTTTTTTTTTTTAAATAATGTTCATAAAAAACAATTAGTATGCGCATGTTTGGAAAGTATTAGTTACGTGTACATCGAAAACTTTGCGAACATAAAAAAATCTCTTATTGAGTTGTAATTTCTAATGCAACTTTGCAACATTTTTCCGATATTTTTTTGCAAGTCTTAGGAGAAAAATCGTTATTTAAGACGACTCACCACGCAACATCCCCTATAACTAAAAGAATAAGTCACTAAGAAAATTTTTCCACTCAAATTTCATAACTTAGGTTTGGGCCTTTATTAGCTAATCATTCTATAAATTTTTGTTGTACAAAATAGGCCCATTAGTCAGCATATCGTCAATTTACTATAAGATTCTTTTAATAATGAAATGTGTGCACCATAAGAAATCTATATACATAAAACAACGGAAATTTATTTTTATTTGATATATATTTAGTAGTATTCCATATATTTTCAACATTATCTTTTCTTACAAAAATTCTCCATCAAAATATCTCCCAGTGAAATAAATCTAATCTATTTGCTTTATTTAATTTGCATTTTTTTCGACTATTTTATTGTAAGGTATCATGGTATTATACATAAAAGTTGGATATCTCAGATCTATTAAAATAAGTTTATGATCTATTAAAAGAAAAGTTGGTCTTTTTTAAGGTCTTATATGTAAAATTTGTTTATTTGTTAGGTCTTATACATAAAAGTTGGACATGACGAATTGTAATGAAATACAATATTTTTCATCACAAATTATAGGGTTAGACGAACCATTATTAAAATGACTATTCCTTTAACGTTGATTCTTGAGAAGCCTTTTACACATTGAAACGTTTTAGAGAATAAGACCGTTTCCCGCAATATTACCCCCAACTAAAAATTAAAACTCGCTAATATACGATCTAAAATACCATGCATTCGCACGGAATCTACACTAGTATCATTATTAAATCATTAATAACTATTCCGACTCTAACCTTCGACATCCACAATTAACCAGACCAACCCGACCCAAACCTAATACAGTATTTCCAACTTGAAAAGGACCGACCCGAACGCTACCCAAACGACCCGGTTGCCACCACCATGAGTTAGGAGTTAGGGCACAAGTTCTCCAAATTACCCACAAATTTGCAAGTTATGCAAATGTTCCAACTTACCTTTATTTCCCCTCCCATACCACGAGCATTTGGGTTCCTACTCCTTCACCCACTTTTAAAACCATTACCGCCTCAATGACTAAGTAAATTATACTCCGTCCCTGTCATTTGTTTACCATTTCCATTTTAGGTGTCTTATTCATTTGTTTACCTTTCCATATTGAGAATGTTTTCTATGAGTAATTTGATGTCCAATGGGACTATTGTCCACTTGTCATCCACCAAGATCCACCACAAATGTTCCCCTACCATTTTCTAAATAATTGTGTCAAAAACAAATGTAAACAAATAACCGAGACGGAGGGAGTAGGGAGAAAAAGGATTATACATCGGAGGTACTATCTCAGAGTATTATGATTTTGAGTTTTTGTGCATTTTTTTCGAGCTTTTTAAAGTTAATAAATTAGATTTTAGATCTTATATATGATGGTTTTTGAGTGTTATTGTAATTTTTTTGAGCTTAATTTTTAAATTAATAAACTCAAAAAACTTTATAATAAAACTATACTATACTCAAAAACATTATTGTAAAGCTCAAAAACTATATTCTATGTGTAGTACCTTAGAGTAGGGGTGCTAACGAGCCGAGCCGAGCCCGAGCTTGGCCTTGCTCGGCTTGTGCTCGAAAACTAAAACTCGAGCTCGAGCCGATCTCGAGCTGGAAAAAAATGTGCTCGTTAAAAAGCTTGCGAGCTTTAACGCGAGCTCAAGCCAAACTCGAGCTCAAATCGAGCCTATATATTTGTTGATTTTCTGATTTTTTTTCTTCTTATGATACTTTCAATAACAATGCGCAAAGTTTATATGTAAAAATATTTGGCAAAAAATTGAGACATTTGATATATGTAATACAGAGGTATAACCGTGATAAAATATATTTATAAAATAAGAGCAATATCTTATATAATTACACAAGTTCGAGCTGCTCGCGAGCTTTTCGAGCCGAGCCAGTGTTTGCTCGGCTTGACTCGTTAAGCTCTCGAGCCGAGTTCGAGCCCGAGCCGAGCTTTGACCGAGCTTTGACCGAGCTTTGACCGAGCCGATCTCGAACTGCTCGCGAGCTGTCTCATCTCATTATCACCCCTACGTTAGAGGTAAGGGTATAGAGTATATTTGTAGCCTTACCTCGTGTCAGCAACACAAATAGACTATTCCGAACCTCTTCAATACAATCCAACTCTTCAATTTAACATAACAGGTTTATTCTTAAACTTATAAAATAAACACTTTATGTGCTACTTCTATGATGTAATTTAATTGTTTAATAGATTTTTGATGAATTTTGTGTTGGTTAGTTGATGGGTTTTTGAGGTTTAGGGTGGTGTCTTTGTGAATTCTGATTATGTGTTGTGAAATGTGTTGAAGTATAATTTAAATGTTTATTAGGTTTTTTTTCCCTTCTATTCTTTGTGTAGGTATTTAATCAAAGGTAAACAAATGATTGAGACGGAGGCGTAATTTACTAAGTGACAATTGGAATCTAGGAAACTTAAGTATCCTAGCAATGTAGAGGGTGAGTGATTTCATGCAATGGACAATGGTGATGTGTCATCATATGAAATAGTTGATGTTTGATTGTTGTTTATATTGCAGTTCATGCTGTTTATTTAGTGATACCCTTATTTTGACTCGAAACGGGGAAGTTACCAAATACCAAGTATAGGGTTGATAATTGAGAGGTCTTTGTTGGTTATGTGTGTGGTGTTGATGGCGGTTCGTAATCCTTTTGTATGCTTAATTTCGTTAATGGACGAGATCTTTACCTCTAAACAAGTTATGCCGAGTGTCTCAGTAGCGAGTTTGGTGTAATCTTTGAAATTTAATTGTGTTGGAGTTATTTCATTACAATTGAGCAATTCCATTTAAGTGTGAGTCATGTTCTCATGTGCCCCCACCCTCGCATCGACGGTTGCAGTTACCGATTGAACTGCTTGGTTGAGTGTTCAAAACTTTCAACCTCATCATTTAGGTTCTCTATATAAATGTGTGGACGGATTATGGGTTAAACATGCTGTGCATAAGAACCATCAGCGAACATTTTTATGACTCATTTTAGTGGGCCTATGAGCATATCTGTGTTCTGTGGCCAATCACTATCCTTGATTTAATTGGAATTATTGATGGGCAACTGGTTAAGATGATCCCAAACTTATGTGTGAACGGCTACCACAAAGGTGGCCGTGTTTCTGCCAAAAGGCTTTTCACAGGACCACATTGTCAACATTTACTTGAGCATTCCAGAAGTTTGAATTTTGGGGTATTGTAAGAGACTAAGAGTCGAGACTGAGAGCTTTGAAAGTTTGAATTAGTGAAAATTTCTTATCTACCTTGGAAGTCGTACATGTTTATTATCTTTTTTTTTTTCTTTCATATGGTGGATGTAGCCTTGTAGTCCCAGACATGGAACTTTTTAATGGGCGGTGGAGTTAATATTGTTGGCAAATATGGATGGGGTACTGGCTGCAGTTTCTGATTGTTTGATAATAACCTGGCCTGAATACTTGGCATTTGATGGCACATTTCTTTGCTGTGTTCACTTTTGTGTAGTTACGAGCCACGTTTCAACGTTTCTTTGGGAACACGGAATTACCTTCTTCAAGGTGCGGCAAGAAAGTATCTAGCTGATTGGAAAGGTGATTTGTACTTCTGCAGCCCAGACAATACCCCTCTGACTGAATCAGCTAAAAAGGCTCTGGATTTGGATTTGGATTAGAAGTTCAATTTTGGTATGCACTCTGTTCATTGGCTCTTTTATTCAGTGTCCATTGAATAATTTGATTGATACGGTGATCATCTAATTCACTCTTGTTTTAACATATTGATGATTTATGATGCCTCCACGGCTTTGGCTGGTGTATCATTCATCATTGTATATACTCCTGTTTCAGTATATTGATTATTTATGACGCCTCCATGTATTTTGGAAATGCTCATCATATTATCCTACCTTGACGTGCTTAAAGCCATGGACCATCCAGTAAGGCTTTTGGATTTTTTTTCGCTTGGGCACTTTAGTGAGCTCTTAAAAATCCGTTTTACTTTCTCTCACTGTTGCTTCCTTGGCTAGCGAAAGCCA
This sequence comes from Heliosperma pusillum, assembly GCA_022085475.1. Lineage (NCBI taxonomy): Eukaryota > Viridiplantae > Streptophyta > Magnoliopsida > Caryophyllales > Caryophyllaceae > Heliosperma > Heliosperma pusillum. Next base: position 34,634 of record JAIUZE010066797.1, read on the forward strand.
AAAGCACTTTCATGAATTCATGGCCCTTGGGCGTTCTGAGCCTTAACGAGGCGACGAGGACCCATAATGATGAGACGCTAAGCGCGAGGTAAAGGCACGTGCTCATAGACATGAGAAACAATTTTTGACAAAACATTTTCAAAATTAAATTTTGTGTAACAATACCTTTCGGATTTTAAAGAGAGTTAAAATATACTGAAGGACTTATTGCTTAGATAGTGTGACATAGAGAAAGACATACCAAAAGAAGAACAAAATTTAAAATATGGAAATGGCATAGTAGCCCGTCTCACTAGCCATGTCTTATCTATAAGGTGCACTTACATCGCCCTTGGGCGTTCTGAGCAATGCCTCTCTGGCCCGTGGGCTTAATCGTGCCCGAGGCCTTTTAAAGTTAAGGGAAGATGATGGCAGGACTAACTTAGCTTTTTTTATTGGTGTTCCAAATGATGTGGTGAGCACTTGGAGAAAGTGTGCCAAGGTGCACTTCTTGAGCACCTTAGGTGTGCCTTTTACCTAATGCACAACTAGCAAGTCCATTATTCGGCAACTTCAATGTTTCTTTCTAGTTAATTTATTACGCAATTTTCTTTGTCACTACTTTCTATTTAATTTTGACAAGCCACCCCCTCGTTACAGTCCAAAAGTGGGTTTTGTTACGCAATTTAGTTTCAAGAGGCAAAGTCGCTGCCAAAAAAACAGTACGCCATGTATGCATGAGGTATTGAAGTGTGCGTCTTCATCTCACCTCGGGAGCTGCATTGCCACGAGCTCTTGTTTCCTCAAGGTGCCTAACACCTTGTAATCTAGTCTACGCATGAATTTAGTTGGCAGATATAGTACGTTATGTTTATTTTGTCTTAATCCTCTTTTCTTTGAGGGTGGGGACGCGGGTTGTTTGTGGGACTCTTCAGTGAATCTTTTTGCTTTAATGTGATTGCTTGTGGTGGCTGCCTTTCTGGAAGGTGTGGCTGTGGAAACTCCAGTTAAAATTTGAGAAGTCCTAGTTGGTGACATTTTTTAGTGCCTAATGATACTTTAGTTGGACATGATTAAATGTATATCTCCATTTATTATTTTATATTGTCATGAGAGACGGGGCTCATGAGTCATGACCTGGGTTCAAATCCCGTCATTATCAAAATCGCCTTTGTGGCTCCCTTGTCACCAAAAACAAATCTTTGCAGATATCAATGTTCAAAGATTGTAAAACTCTCCAATCTAACATTTCAATTGTTAAGAAAGTCAATTTGTACTGATGAACCAAGATAGATTCCACACTTCACATAGTACTACACTACGGATGGTAATGTTAGTGTTATTTCACATTTACAAGGTACTGACTACTGAGTACTGACTACTGAATACTGACTCATGATTTCAGTGTCTGTCTGATGTTGATTTGGTACTTTCGATCCATACGCTAAAACTGGAAAAAGCTTTTGTTTCTATTTCGCCATTTTTACTCAGTGATGCTTATTCCTATTAACCTATATATTTACTTTTTAAAACATAACGGTAAATATATTTCGTGGATGCAGGCAAAGATGGTGATATGGCGACGTAGTTACTTCTTGGTATATGGTCTCAAATAGAATCACCCGGTCAGCGGTCACACGATCTTCTCCGTTCATGGCTTTATCGATGACAACTTACAATCCTTAACTTCTGTACCTGGCTTTAATCAAGGGTAATAACTTCGTAACCTTTATATTTGCTACCAAAGTCATTATTTTATCTGAATTTTACTTTATTTATGCCATTCTCTATTGCTTCCTTAAAATGACTTAAATCATTACATTCTGCCCCCTTTCTGAGGTTAGATGTTCATCGTCTTCTTTGACCACGCATCCATCCGAGGCGAGTAGTTGGGCCTTCATGGCTTCTTCCACCCAATTAGTTCTCACTATAAACACCAAGAGAATAAATAGGCAGAGGGTTACCCCAGCCATGAAACCTATTAGCAGCCCTTCTAGTCCGAGCCTCGCTTTAAAACCGAGTACGATCCCAAGCGGTAATGCCAGCAGGTAGAACCCACCAAGACTAGCATAGCTACTGAGCCAAGGCCTTGCTGTTCCTCGGACGATTCCTCCACAAACCGTTAGTGGAAAGTTAGCCAATTCAAGCAAGGCCATTAGAACCATCACTTTCTTAACCCCTCTTATAACCCCTTTGTTATGACTGAACAACGGGCCCCACCATCCTCGGCAAGCCACCATAATCGCGGCCCCTAAACACCCTGAGATGGCAGCCGTTCCTAGAGACACATAGGCTGACCATGAGGCGGCCTTTGCACGGTTCGCTCCTAACTCATTGGACACACGAGTTGACGCGGACACTGACAGGGAGACCATAACCGAAAATAACAAGTAATCAAAGTTTAGCACAATGACCATTACACTAACAGCTTCCCTAGCATTAGGTAGCCGGCCAGTGAGCAAGACGAGGATCTCATAGCACCACCATTCAAGGCATGTGGTCAGGCAGCATGGTCCGCTTAACTTAATCAATAATGACCAGTCTTTGACGCCCTGATCCCACCATCCTCCTTGCCTCCACTTCACATTTTCCTTTATCTCAATAATTAAAACACTAATCAGAAGTACTAATGTCATAATTAGATCACTTAACCAAACCGCCATGGCCACTCCAGCAACACCCATTGATTTTGAAAGTATCATGTTGATGGGTACATGGAAGGCTACCGCGATGGTTGAGCTAAACAAGATGGGAATTGTTATACCTTGGGCACTTAAGTATGCTTTCAGAGGGCAAAGGAAAGAGGTAATTATCAAATCAGGAAGAAGATAGAAAAGATATCTCTTTGCCATGGCAGCCATATCTCTTTGTTGTCCAAAATGAACAAGAATTTTATCAACATTTAGCCATAAGAAAGAGATGGGCAGCGTAACTAAAAGTAACAATATCGTTGCCATAACTAGAGTCTTATGTAGGAGCTTATAGTTCTTAGCTCCAAACGCTTGACCACATATTGGCTCCATGGCTCCAGCCAATCCCGCTAAGACCGAAAACCCTGTCACATTAGCAAACGTGAACCCAAGTGCACCCCCGGCTAGTTGGAGCTCTCCAAGCTTACCTAAGAACATGGTTGTGATTGACAACTTGGCAAACCACGTTAGATTCATCGCAATAAGTGGGATGGCCATCCCTTGTTGCTTCCATAGTTCCATGCCAATCTTTCCTAGGAAGTTGGTCGGACATGATAGTAGAGCAGGCGCAGTCTGAGACGGAGAAGGAGACTCTCTATGCTTAGGAAATGGTGTGTTAGACATTATTAATGCAAGGTTAAGTTGAGCAAAATAGGAGATAATAGAGGAGGGGACGTTAGATGAGGTGAATTAAGCGTGAGTGCATGGAAATCGTGATTATTTGTAGTTGTTAATGGACAAGTAAAGAAATGCAAAGTTGGTTATATAATGGAGTTAAAGGAAGCACTAAAATGTGGTTATGTATCATACGGAAATGCTAGTGGGTGGGGAACTTAGGATATGTATTAGTGCGTCATGATTGATACACTCTACACTTGAATGAGCAGTGTTTTTAACTTGTGTGCATCAATTTTGAATTATTGCATTGTGTTCTTGTGTACTTATTTGTGATTTGTTATATGTTATGTCCATGGTTTATGGAGTTTATGACATTTTAATGTATTTTGGTTTACATAGTCATTAAATAAAGTAAAACGAGTCGGTAAATTGAGTGTGTTTTTGTGAAACAATCGTCAATTCGATTGATTTTTTAACATAATTTTTACTATGGGTTATGCAGATGGCAGATGTCATGTAGTCTGTTGATAAAGCAATGAAGAGTATTATTCAATATTCACGACTTTGGTTCAAATCCATCATCATGAGAACTGTCATCGTACCTTTCATTACGCCAAAATATTTTCACTATGAGATATGGAAATAGTCTCTTTAGTTAACGGAAGGGTAAGTCTACATACATTTTTGGAAGCCTTTAAGACATTGAAATATTATTGTTATAGGTCTTTTGTGTTACAAGTGGTTTTCGTCTTCTTTTTTATCTAAAAAAATACAATAAATAGTGTACTCGTATAGTCGTATTATATAACCATAATTCCGTCATAATTAGTCGTATTATATAACCATAATTCCGTCATAATTGGTAAATTTTGTATGTGACATTTTCACTTCTTTAGTACTCCATATTATTTGTGGCTTCAAAATGTTGATGAGAATTTCTTGCTAGGACACCTATCCAATGAAGTATACTTAATGTGCTTAATGATTCAGTTTAAATTTCCAAGTGCTCTATCTACTCAGCATTAAACTCTAATTTGTTAATTAATAATAAGGTTTTTAATTCTTATTTTTATTCTAAAGCCGAGCATTCTCCGAGATTATTGATTATATTCTTCGATAATATTATTGTTCATAAGACCTAGAGTTAGTAGAATAGTATTAAATGATGTGAAGGATTTGCAGATACGATCGAATATGGTACCTAAGATTACCGATTAATTAATATAATCACGTTAATATAAAGGAATTAGCATCGTATATCGATGCATGAAGAATGTAGAAGTAGAGAATTAGTATCAAATGATCACTTATTAAATCATGATTAATAGAATCTAGAGTTTATTAAAATGTGCCCTTAAATATAGGGACGAATGTAGTGTTTTTTTTAGTGGGACTTTACCAGATAATCTCATTACTAAATTAAGATGCCAATTGCTATGCTAATCAATTTGGAAGACAAATAGACATTCTTTAAAAAGGAGGACAAATTGGGTAGCCATCATTATTATTTGTTGTTATTCTATTAGTATATGTTGTTCTTAGGAAGAGATGTTATTGGTGATTTGGAGGTATGATGGGCCATAAATTTGATTCATTAGCAAAGATTTTAATGAATTCTCCAAAAAAAAAAAGTTTCTTTGATAAATAGAGTGGTATTGTGTACACCACCTAACCCGACTCTATATCGATTAATAGCCGAATCACTTTAAACCTATAATAAATACTAGTTAATGTAAAATTTACCAAAACAGTATGTATAAAGACATGAATAATAAGTTCTAATATACGAGACAATTGATTTGCGTACGACTAGTCTGAATCTCACATTCTTCATCTAGTTATATGATGAATGATTGGTCTTATACGTGCATCGGTCTAATATAAGTTTATAGAAAAAGAAGGTTAACGATGATTTTATACGGTATATTGGTGCGATTATGCATCTGATAGTTACAACTTACAAGTATATATGTTAATTACCTTCATATTTTTTTAAGTAAGTTGAATGCAAGGTTTTGTGGATTTTTTTTGGATTAAAAAGAACCAATTGAAAGCAAAAAATATAAAAGTAAACTTGGTGGAAACAATTGATGAAACTTTAGTTTCAATTATTATGTGGAAATCATACATCAACTTTTGTTTCAATTCAACCAAGATTGATAAATGGGCCACTACAGATGACCCCATTAAATGGTCCAAAACAAAATCAGTTCCCACAAACAATATAAGTGGCGATATTTAGAGTAAAATAAACTGCCAAATAATGTGATGTTTTATAGCTGAAAGTTGAAACTCAAGATTTTGTGATTTTTAAAATCTCATCTAGCACATTTCTATTGGAGCAGCAAGTAACTAGGTAGCACATACATGCTTCTTAACCAGCCGTCATGTGCCGGACACTGTATCGGACACACGGACACCTATATACAAGGAATGAGAGGTCGAAAAACTAAAAAAGATGAATTAGAAGATGAGTTTGGGTGAAAAATGATAATGAATTATAGTTAAAGACAAATTTTAACTTCAATTATTTACATTTAATATCAAACACCAATACAAAAATAACGTTTTTTATATCTATAAAATATATATTTTACTAAATTTAAATAACGTGTCCCGTGTCCTAAATTTTACGAGATGTCGTATCACGTGTCGTATCCGTTTTGGTATGACCTAGCTAAGTAGTTCGTCTGATTTCTCCCAACCAATTGTTCATTTTAAAATTTAGCAAGAATAAATGCAACTAAAATAAATATTCAAAAGCTCAAAATTTGTTGTTTTCCCATAAAATAGAAGAACCAATTTGGTGCTTCTAGATTTTTGAAACTACTTTTTAAAAATTAAGCTAAAGAAATAGAAATCCACTTTTAGCGAATTAGGCCAAACATGCTCAATAACATCATCTAAATGGAGTTCGTTTTGACTTGAGTTTTGTTGCCTTGGTGTAGGCATATTTATGGTGGTCATGACACCTAGTATACTAAAGTGAGACATCTGTTTCGTTCGTGGCGTTTGGTGTCCTTTTGGGCAGTTTGGTACGGCGGTACATGCATTTGGCCATGATTTTGTTGGAGGAGGTTTGTTTGGAATCTTGTGTGTGTTATTTTGGTACACCATTCCATCATCAGTGACATTTGATATCTCATATATTTATGTTGGCGTTCGGTAGCTTTTGTCCTCTTCGGAGTGTTGCTACGTCTGGCCTTCCTGTTGGTACTTAGTACGATTGGTAGTAGCAACTTGCTACATTTGGTACTTTGTATATTTGGTCACATTTGTTGTACACTTGGTTCGTTTGTCCATTTGTGGGTTGTGTTCAAGTCAGAGTGTAGACTACTGGAACAATTAGTAGTGAATTGAGAATCGATCTTGTTGAAGCTGATTTCGGCTCTTCTTGATTTAGTTTGTGTTTAGGTAATTCTAGTCAAGGTAATAACTTAATAATATTATCATCTTCATAAATTATGCTTCCTATACAAAATGCCACCATACTAACTTGAATTTATATTGTAATAGCCTAATTACCACGCACTTAACCAATATAAAGTCGTATCACCCAAGAACTCGTTTACTAACATCATTCATTCTTGCTTGTAATGCGGCTAAGGAAGGAGTAAGGCCTTGTCTTAAAATAACTATGAAAAGTTAAACATACATAATATATCGTGAAAAAAATACTAACTTAAATCGTCATTTGATAAAATATAGAAGTGATAGTATTAATGTGTGTCAATAACAGTTACAGGGTGACCATATATATAACACTCTAATGCTTCTAATAGAAACCCTAGAATCTCTATAATATGATAACCGAATATATTTCATGCCACAATATCAATATAATATTCTATGGTATATTCTAATATATCGTTTCCTTATCATCACTAGTCGTTGCCCCGCGCGCGATGCGCGCGGAACCCCGATTCCTTATATCATCTCCGTCATAATAGCAAGTGTTTTTTTATTTTAACTTTATGATTTAAATAGGCTATTAATGCTTGTCTACATGCTTTGCCGTGAAAGTTGTGAATCCAACGAGGCACAAAATGAAAGTGACAGAGAAAGGTAAGAAGATGAAGTTATGTGATTAGTTGATAGATATCGAATAGCCATAGCCTGAACGGTTGTTGCGGTTTCAAAGAGTTGACCCCCTCAGTAAATATAGATTCCTTATAGCCAAATGCTATGATTGCAATTTACCCAAATGCTATGCTACCCATGGCCTGAACAACTATATATATGAATTTACAGCCTCTCCGTTAGCAAGACCCTTAGCAGTCTGCAACATAACTTCATTTTCACATGCACATAGTTGACCCCCTCAGGAAAAGGGTGGTCATTATGTGGACTTGTCACCCACACAAAGAAGCCACGGAGCCATTTGGGTGGAACCAGTTATTGAAACGCCTAAACGAAACCCGTCTGATAGTGCAATTAATGTGGGGCTGTTGTATACACAATAAGGTTATGTACACTTCTGTTCATATTAAGTGTCTCAACAGCAATACATTCAAATATTCAAATATTGTAGGCTGAGTCATTAAAACAATTATAAACTATTTTTTATTAAAAAAAACTGCATTAAAGGTGAAACTTGACTGCATCTTACATTGCAAAATGCGTAGTCGCAACAGAGTATAGCGAAGACCTTACAATTCAAAAATACGAGTTCTACTAATGCCTAAACGCAATGAAATTTTTAGAAGCCTAGCCTTAGGAAATGCAGCTTGCTATATTCTTATTAATGGCTGCAAATAAAATCATAAAAAGTAGCAATCATCCTTACATCATTACAAAATATTGCGGTAGGAATGTAACCTGAATGTTGTAACTTTAGCGTTCCTATGACGCACAAAAAATAACATAGCCATAGGTCCATCCAAAAAGCTTTTTCTTACAACCTGTCATCAAACCATGTTAGTTAGCGCTTTCGTAATTAATGTGGCTTCACGAATTATCGTTTTGAAAACGGCTTATCGTTCTGAAAAAGCTTTTTATGAAAACGGCCTATCGTTCTGACATGGCCTCACGAACAAATAAATAGTATTGACGGAGGGAACACCCCTGGGAACCGATACGAAGAACCATAGCCCAAAGGCGTAGAAGAACATTATTGTTCATGACCCATGGTTGACCTCTTTTAAACTCCAGGACAACCGGGTCGCAACACGCAAGAACTTCAATTCCAAAGCAAAAATTGTAAGATTGAACAAGGCACTTACCAAGGGAAGGGGAGAATTAATAGATTAGAATGGAAAGTGGGAAGCACATAACAGAGATACACAAAAGGCGGAGCCGAAAAGGATGAGAAATGCTAGGCAAATCTAATTTGTGAATTCCAACAACAAAAAGGTGGTCTAAAAGAAAAAAGGTGGTCAAGACTGCTTGGCGCATGGGGAGGACGCCGAGAATTGTTTTTCAGCTACAGCATACCTGCCAGTTCGCAGCACTAAGAATACCTTGGAGCTGTCATCCAAACCTTTCTAAATCGTTCAATGATATTCAGTCTCTCTTTGCACTAATCCAGCTTCGGTTAGTCGCTTCCAAGCTTAGAGCCCACTTCAGTAACAATTTCAGAATAAAGAGATGGTCAAACTAAGTGCTGAATTGACGAAATTTTACAATTTCAGAATGAAGATATAACATTAAGGTGACGAAATTAGAGGAATGCATTTAAAAGAGGTAAACATGGTTTCCCGCACTGCTCACATTTTCAGAAAACACTGATTCTCGTTTCCTGCCGTTTTGCTCAAACTGCATCTCCACTGCTTCATTGTACCTCTATTTCCAAGTGAGGAACATCTGGACGTGAAACGGCAATCATCAGAGCAGATTTTGGCACTTATGCATTTCACTCACAATAAATTAAATCGGAGGAAACTATTGACCAACTGATCATCACATCCGAGAAGAGGAAAAATCAACATGAAATGTAAAAGGGGAAAAAAGGTACCTGGTTTTTCACTCACCCAAGGAGTCGGCAAGGAGCCACAATTGTTGCTTCTAATGAAGTACTCTATTCGCCGCTAATGAAGAGACGATTAATCTTTTCGCTGCTAATGAAAAACTGAATTAGTGTTATTAATACCATTTGCCCAACATATCGCCAAATAATGTTAGAAATAGTTTTAATCTATCTGAGTTTTAGGGTATTGCAGCCAACAAGCCAGCACACAAAATTCTAACTGATATATTCGTGTACGAAAAGCATTTGCGGTCGATGAAATTGAGTGTGAAATTAACCAAAAATATTTGAGACCACCATCTAGTGTGACAACTTAAGCGGGAGCTCAGATATATCAAGTAGATACCTTGGCTAGTGGTGTCGTATAAATTCTCTAATCACATATGCTATGTCTTAACAGTGAGGATATACTTTTACCAACCTTGGAACGTACCAATCAAAAGTGGGTTCTTGTAATTCGTGAGCCAGTGGGCCTGCAGAACCGGCATTAAGTAAAAGTGAGGACCGAGGTACTTTTCTGCTAAAGAGGCCACATAAGCAATCTGCACTGTCGCTGATTGGATGGATTCCATATGAATCTTGAGCTTTACTTAAATCCTTCCATAAATGCTACATTGAACCTGGCACGGCGAAGAAGGTAAAATAATGACCACTGGTTGATTTTTATCATTTTATATAACCAATACTATTGCTGAAGAAAGAAAAAACTGGAATTCAAATAAATGATGCTATCGTTACATAATAGGAAACCAATGGAATTATATAACTAAATTTAATGCACTTGCAACCTCCAAAAGTCTAGAAAGATGAAACTTGATCATCCATTCACCCGACAATTTCATGCTTAAAGCCTCAAAAGGGAAGAAAACAGTCAGTAACATTAGACAAACTCATCCCAGAAGTTCAACTACCCTTCTCCTTCTCTTACCTCAACAATTACCGAGGTCGCTGCTCAATGACTGAAGCCAGTAACCACTATCTCCTCAAACAATACCTCTTAGGCTTCTTATGTTTAAGCAAGCGCACAAACGTATATAGAAACCCATCAACATGTCTTGCCAAAAGCTCGTTAATAGGACCGAGTTTAGTACATTCCTCACAAGGTGAAAGTCAAGGCAACTTTTAGACTCGATTTTTCCCACTGCAATCGTAATCCTAAATAGGAAGCATGAGTTCTATAAGATATAACTAACACCATATTTACACACCCTAGTTTCACCCGAATAAGAAAACCTTCTATTCAATACATGTCATCATGTTAATCGTCCAAACGCAGATGAAGAGAAGGAGAGAAACCTGCGGCTACTCTTCCACCCAAAAATTTCTCATTCCAAACGCTCAAATATAACCAATCTTTCACCGAGACCACCTTAGCCAGCACCCAATCTCAAAGCCACACAAAAAGGTGCAGGTTAGTACAGGAAAAGCAGTTTGGAAGAAAACCTGTCAATATTACAAACTGAAAAGGCTACCCCATGAAAAGAGCTCCAAGTAAACACCAAACACAGTGATGGGAAACGGTTCATTCGAGGGCTCCGTCAAACAAGTGACCTCATCCCTTAAAAAAATACAAAAGTTCACGCGCTATAACAATCGTGCAGGTTACTCCATAAATAAACCACGTAAAAGAGTATAAAAGGGTCCTAAGAAATCATCTCTTTAGTAACCTGCACCACCACCACCCTCACCTCAAATAGGATGAGCGATTTTAGCCGATTTGAGAAAAGAAAAAAAAAAGTAAATCCGGGAGAAATTCACTAATAAATAGAGAAAGAGCAGTAGGAGTATTATTAGCCAGTTTAAAGATGAGCAATTCTAGTCGATTAAAGGAACAAAAGAAATAAATGGGGGAGAAGTTTACTAAAAATAGACCTTAGTAGAATAAGCCTTTCAACGCTTACGAGCAATCTGGTGACTGCCAAAATGCGTAGCGTTGAACTTGGCCTGCCAAATGCCGAGGTCTTAGACGCGGGACATTGCATCAGTAACCTGAACACCATAACATGAAATTTACCCCAAAATCGATCCGATTGTACATTAATCATCAAGCTGACAATATGCTAAAAAAATACAGTATAAGCAAGCTTTGTAAGAAGAAGGAATTTGATTTTGCCATGTGAAGCAAAAGCTCAGCTAAGGTCATTGAACAATGTGTAAATTGTTGGAGGCCACAGACTATTGAAAAGATCCTGCCATTCATTAATAGACAAAGCTTTTAGCCACAAAGGGCAGGACAAGACACAGAAGCTAGGCAAATTGTTTTGACGGGTCGTTACTTGCCAGCAGCTTTAAATAAAAGCAGTAAAGGAGACACAATCCACCTAGTTTAAGCTAACAAGACACCTAAGTACAGTTTTGTAAAATAAAGACCTATATTCCAATTGAAAGGGACCTTGCAACTGTAGTTGGCCAACGGTTTGGAACGACAAATTCAGCGTCTTGTATGACAAATTCTGAAAGCAAGCCAAAATAAAAAGGGATAAAGGGGAGGCACTGAAAAATCTTGCCATATCAACATCCGCTAATCAAAATGCATTCCCGACGACGAGATGACGTAGAATCTAAACACATTTAGTCTATCTTTAGCTCCGAAATTCACAAAATAATTAGCTTAAATATAACGAAAATATAGAAAACAGAAGATCAATCACCGCGGTTCCTCTCCGCTTAAAAGTATTCATCAAACGAAGCTAAGAAACTAACATGAATAATGCCGTCTCACTTACTTGACACTTTTCTAAAGGTCCGAGTACCACATTTCTCTTTTCCTAACAGCTTCATGTAACGCAGCTTTGATAAGCCATCTAGCACATCCCTGCAACCAAATACGTCAAATATGAGTCACAGATATGGCGATACACAGCAGGTAGTCAGAAAGTAACGAGAAAAGGCAAAACTCATGAAGAGGCTTGGATAAATTAAGGGTACATCAAACCAGAAACAACCCCGGATCTCCCTTAATGTCTATTCTGACCTCTAATTTAAATGGTTTTCTTTAGATTTTAGGGTATTGTCCACTCCTTTCCATCTCTTTACACAATCGTTTTAATATCATGCCATCTTTCTCTCAGACTTTTAACTATTTTCTTACCTCAAAGCGCCACAATGATTCATGTTAGCATTGCTTGTGATCGAGAATATGCGGATGACTGACCCTAAGACACCGTGAATATTCTATACAACGATTCATGTGAGTTATATGCATTTTCAGTAAGTGACAAGATATAATTCGTTCTTAGCAATTCGCGATGTAGTAACCTTGCACCCAACGAACTATAAATCCAAACGACAACTTTAAAGCCAATAATCATTAATATATGATGTCCCAAAAAGCAAAAAGATGGAGTATGTGACTACACACCTCTGGTGAAGATCCTGTCAACCGGTACACGGAAAAAATTGTCTTATAAGCACAGATTAAACTGAAATAATAACGAACATCAATTAGTGCACAAAATGAGACCCTCCCAAACAAGCTAAATTCAAAAAGACGATAACTCTAAATTCATCAATCATCAATATATGGACACCCACAAATTGAAAATGGAGAAAGGGACTACAATCCTAAAATAAAAGGTACTTCTCTTATCATAATAGTAACTCGAGAAATCATTACACCAACCAAATTGGCAAGTCAGCAAAGGCCTCAACAATTTGCATGGCAAATATCAAAATTAGGGTTTGGAAATGTAAATACTTGAGACAAAAACGACTTACCACTACTAACTTCAATGGAAAAATAACTTCAAAAGAAAATGTATCCAATCGATGGCAATCTGAAAACCAAAGGCAAAGGTGACTTCTTATGAAAGTTAACAAAGAGAGGAAGAGTGATTTCTTATGAACTTTGGTGATCAAACGTGGTTATGTGGAAGTAGAACAGGAAGAGGTTTGGTGACACCATCTTTATCATCAAAGCAAATATAATTGGTTAAAACTTACAGAACACAATACACGCCGCCCCACGTTGACGGGCATCGTCTTTAAACTTGAAGACAAACACAAATTTCAACCAGGAAGCTAACAACCCTCGGAGAAATTAGCGGAAACACCAATTTCCGTTAAAATCTCAACCGATTGAAAGAGAAAAAAATAACAGGATAAGACCATAGAATATACATCTCAAAGTAAGACCATAAGATAATAATAGATGTTTAAGTGAAAACATGTAAATTCATCGTATAAGAAACACCAAAAACAAATAAGAATAAGAGCTCAACAGCGACTAATTCCATGTTTAAGTACTCTAATTTCGGCTGGCGTCTTTACAATCAATATAAGAAACACAAAAAACAAATAAGAAAGATCAAACATGCAAAACAAACGGAGAAACCTGTAAATTAACCATGAAAAAAGATGTAAATAGACGGGAAAACATGTAAATTCATCAAGGAAGATCATGCAAACCAGACGGAAGATCAGAAAAAAATGAAAATTAATCAGGGTTAGGTCAAACCGATTGTCTAAAAGACGAAGAAACGATTTAAAAATGAAAGTGCATCGGAGAGACGTGAAAGTTAAATTGCTTACCTTAGCGGCTTCTATTTCGTGATCATCAACCTTGATTTCGGTTGAAAGGGGCTTCAGAGTGCAAATGAAGAACAAGTCTGACTTCTCAAACGCCATGTTTTGTGCGTGCCTGAATATTTCACGCAAATTTAAGGACACAAAGGGTAAACATAGCGGGTCTTGGTACAAGTTAACATTAAAATTGCCCTTGCGACTCCGTTTACACAAAAAAAAATTCGTGTAATGTAAAATAAGTAAGACGATGATAATGTACTGAATTAATTACCTGGATGCAATGACTTCTGTGAACTCAGTGTCAATCTGCAAGGACGATACAAGTAGCACATATATACATATTGCATATTTATATCACCAAACGAAATTATTGAGGCGTTGGAAAAGACACTTACCCCAGTTTCCTCCTTCACTTCCCTAACAGCCCCGGTAAAAATCTCCTCGGACTAATCAATACCCGAACAAGATTAGTTAAAATCGACTGGACTGATCTCAGTCTATATAAACTACAGAGCTAAGCACTGTGATATTCTGTTACCTCGTGAATGAAACCAGTTGGGATTTTCCAAAAGCCGACAAAAGGAGGAGCGCAATACTTCTCTTGCACTACAAGCACCTATATATAGTCGTCAATGACAATCGATCATCAGTTCAGTCGTTCAGCTAAGAGCGTTATTTAAGGTTTCATTTATCAACGACAGACGATACATATCTGTACGATGTTCAGTTCAGAAAACTGTACCTCATTTTTTTCATTAATTACAAATCCACCCACGCCTACTTGATGCGAGGCATTGGCTGGTAGCATACAGGGCCCTTCCGGAATCCAGTAGATCAACATTACGTAACCTTGCTCGGCGTGATGATATTGAAATCCTTCCTGTACAACATGGGTCAAGTACAGGAATCAGTCATTTTCTTGATTAAAATGGATCTGCAAGTGCAATACTGATGTTGCATCAAATATCTAGTGTCGGACACACGTACGCCAGACTACGAGAGAATATCAAAAGTAAAGGGAACTAACTCATTTAATGCTACCAGCCCAAAACAGATATAACATGTGAAGATCAAGCTAAAAGCTCAGAAAGACAAACCAACCTTAACTGCGACCGGTACAAGTTCCGAATACTCTGAGGGTAACTTAAGCCAAACTCCTTTCTTCCCCTGCAATGTTTCATGACCCGAAAACTTCATGTCAAAATACGCTTCTTTAACCTCAAAAGCAAGCCTTTTCACAAGAAATTTGCAGTCAATCAGGCAGCGAAAACATTTGGATAAGAGGGTAATCTATCCGGGTTAACAATCACGCCTCCATACTCATCATCAAAGTACTCAAGAGTTCTCGTATCAGTGAAAAAAAGACTCGAAAGTGCTCCGTTTATTCCATTAAATTTGCTCATAAATGGACTTTGCAGAAGCAATGTTGAACTTGTTGATTTATCATTAGTGGTAGATTCATTTAAGTACTCTAATTTCGGCTGGCGTCTTTACGATCAATATAAGAAACACAAAAAACAAATAAGAAAGATCAAACATGCAAAACAGACGGAGAAACCTGTAAATTAACCATGGAAAAAGATGTAAATAGACGGGAAAACATGTAAATTCATCAGGGAAAAACCTGTAAATCCTTACAAATATAAGAGCAAACGGATTAATCAAACCAGACGGAAGATCATGCAAACCAGACGGAAGATCAGATACAAATATAAGAGCAAACGGATTAATCAAACCAGACGGAAGATCAGAAAAAAATGAAAATTAATCAGGGTTAGGTCAAACCGATTGTCTAAAAGACGAAGAAACGATTTCAAAATGAAAGCTTGGCAATACCGTACCTTTGGTTAGTCAGTATATGAAGGAACAACTTGAAGCCTAAAAGATGAAGAAATAAATGAATGATGAATGAAATGAAAAAGGGTGACAGAAAGAGTGTGAGAGGGATAGGAAAAATGAAAGAGATGAAAGAGGGGAAGGGGAAGGGGAAGGGGATTGAGTGGCTGAGAATGAAGAAAGTGCAAATTAGGGTTAAATTACTTACTAACTTCCTTATTTTCAAACAAATTTCTCATAACTCAGCAAATCCACAAATAAATTACAAAACTGAAAATACAAACATAATTACAAATTCACAAAAATACCAACATAGTAATAATACCTAATTAACTAATTATAAGGAAATTCAGTACCTTAATAGTACTTATATGGATGATCTGAGCTAAAATTGGATCATAAATGACCCATAAACGAAAACAACAAAAAGATAAAATTTTGAGCAATACCCAGTTGCTAGATTAACCTCAAAGTACAAATTCTTGAATATTCAGTTAAAAAAAGGAAGAAAAAGGAAATTAATTTATGGGAAAAATTAGGGTTGGGTTCAAATCATTATGACCATGTATATATACTTAAGGTTTCTGTAATTTACTACTCAGTAACTGCATTCTAAAAACATGACCTGAGGTATGTTACTAAAAAAAAAGAGGAAAATTAAGGATGCATCAAATTTGATTACGGGATCATTCAAGCACGAACAAATGACTCCATATCATCTTCACTCATGCTTATTATATTGGAGACCGACTTGACAAGTAAGCACTTTGATATAAGAGGTTAGAAGAAATTCTATCATAGGAACTAAGAAAGTATGCATAATGCATTGAAGCACGATCTTTGCATCTCAAGGTTAAAACTCTTATGTAATTATGTACAGCAAGTGCCAACACTCCATGATACACTACGTAAAGAAAAAGACAGTATTTTAAACATTTACAACGAGGACAGTTTTCAAATATCCTAAAACCAAATTCAAGCCGAGATGATCATCAAGTCGTCAATTGAGAAACTTCTGGAGAAACTCTGGATTATCATGAGATAAATGGTCAAGGAACAACGAAAGAGTGCTAGCATCAGCTTCAAAACCATCTTTAACCATTATATCACGGTAACTTAATGCATTAGACAAATCCTCGTTGAGAATGAATCCCTGGATAAGTGTATTGTAAGTAACACTATTAGGAGGACATCCACTACGCTTCATTTCGTTAAGGACCTCTATAGCTGTAGTCATAAGACCCTTTTTACAGAGGCCCTTGATCATGATTGTATATGTTCTAACGTCTCGTACCAACCCCCTAGATATGAGATCAGTAACTAAGTTTTCTGCATTATTAATTTGGCCAGCCTCACACAAGCTGTCAATCAAGATATTGTAGATGGATAAATTAGGAGCAACTTCGTTAGACTCCATCTCGGTGAGTAATTCCACAGCCTCATCAAGTTGTCCATTTTTACATAGCCCGTCTAATAAGGAAGCATAAGTACAGACATCTGGTTTTATTCCATCTCTTTGCATGTCCTTGAAGAACTGACGTGCCATTGGGATCCTATCACATTTACATAACCCATCTATCAAACTGTTATAGGACACAACATCAGGGGACATCCCTCGCTGCAACATTTCTTGCAATATGTGAAGGGCTTTGTCGATGCTTTTAAGTTTAACATATCCATTGATCAAAGTATTATAAGTCACAACGTCAGGGTGGCAGCGAGTTTGTACCATTAATTTCATAAGATCCTTTGCCTTATCCATTTGGCCGCACAAGCAATATCCATCCAATAAAGCATTATAAGTAAGTATATAAGGATCCACACCTTGTTCAATCATAATCCTTATAATGGCTTCCGCGTCATCAACCATTCCGTCCTTACAATGCATATCAACCAACATGCTATAAGTAGCAACAGTTGGTGTAACATTGTTGTCCAACATCTCAACCAACATATCCTTAGCCTCTCCCTTACGGCCTAGATTGAACATACCTCGTATCAATGAGGTATATGTGAACACATCTGGTTTGATGCCCTCGGTTTTCATGATGTCAAAGAGCTTGAGGGCCTCTGATATCAACTTGTCCTTGCAAAGACTATCGATAAGTGTGCTGTAAATGACAAGGTCAGGCTTACAACTCGATGGGCTAGAATTCATTCGGCGGAGCAAGTGGAGAGCACCAGCATTGTCCCCGATCTTGCAAAGACCTTTGACCATAGTGCCATACGTAACTATGCTTGGTTGAATGCCAAGCTTAGTGACGGCTAAGTCCAACAACTTAACAGCGTCAGGAAGCCGGTCATTTTGAACAAGGCCGTTAATTAAGGTATTAAACAGAATTAAATCAGACTCAAAGGGATACCCAAGCTTAAGAGACTTGGAGAGGAGAGAAAACCCAAAATCGACACGACCTACGTGGCAGTAACAATTAGCGAGTATTCCCATGGAATATAAATCGGGTCGGGTACCGGATAACTCAAGTTGCCTAGAGAGGAATATAACAGTAGAGTGAGGTTTTAAGCGTTTAAGTTTAAGCATTGCAGCGAATAGCCTGCTAAAATCGACGAGCGAAGGTCGACGATTAAGAGACATCATTTGATTGAACAGATTTAGGGGAAACTGGAGATTAGTAAACCCTAATTTACATTGTTCTCTAACATATTCCAGAAACTTACGAGGATCATCAATAGCAGTAACCCTAAAATGTTCAGAATTGGAGAAATAACGGGAATTGAATTGAAAATGAGGTTGAATACGAAACCCTAATTTAGAAAAAATGGAAGACATAATTAATAATAATTGCAGAAAAAGAAGAAGAAGAAGAAATTAATACCAGAAACTGCAGAAATGATATCCGCAATAGATGTTGAATGTTAAATGTGAAGTAACTTGTGAAGTGCAGAAAGTTTGAGTTGAGACGGGTAAGAAATAAGAATACTATGACTACTTGAATGCATTTGATAATGGGACGAGACAGCTCGCGAATAATTTGAGATTAACGCGGTCAAAGCTTTGTCAAATCTTGGCTTATGTGAGGACGGATCGGTCTCGGGCTCGGCTTAGGAGGTTAATGAGTCAAGCCGAGCCAACGAAAAAACTCGCGAGCAGCTCGAGTTTATGTGATTAGATAAGATTTTGCTCATATTTTATAAAAATATTTTTATCATGATTATATATTTGTATCACACATATTAAATGTTTCACTTATTTGCCAAATATTTTTACCTATAACCTTTGTGCCTTGTTATTAAAAATATTAGAAGGAAAAACTCAAAAAATCAACGTATACGGTCTTTGCCGACGACTCCTGATGAAAGTTAAGATACGCGCAGACATTTTAGTGAGTCACTGAGTACTGAGTAGGTAGGCAAATTATTACAGACCAACTTTCCGTTTTCAACTACATGTCATCATTTTAATGACAAATGTAACATGTGAAAAACAACTTGTTGTAGCTTAGGAAATGGTGTTAGAAAAAATGTCGTCTTAAATGAGTTACATTTATCCCGTGTTCAGCAAAAGACGAAATGTCACCGTTTTTAGCAAGATTTACTCTAGTAGTTGTGAGTCTTATGAGTTTTACAAGACTTACCATTAAGGCAAAAGTTGAGCAATATCAAATGGACCCGATTTACTAAAATCTCGAAAATTAGTAATAATCATATTTATTGGATTCGGCAATGGACATGGATAGGAATTGGTAATAATCATATTTATCCCAAGTTTTACGTTATTTGGCAATGGACATGGATAGGAATTATCCGACCGCCAATGACCCGAAGTGATCTAAAGCATTTCATATATATATAGACATATGGTTTTAATACAAATTCTCATTTGTGATTGACAAATTTGTTACAAGCTTGTGACGGATTAAATATTACCAACATGAGTGATACTTAACTCGTCACAAACTTGTGAGAGACAGAGTGACCGTTTAAAGTACGATGGTTATTGAGTAACAATTATCCAACTTATACAATAAAAGAGTGTTAGAGAAAAAGTGAAAGCTGTAATTCATGTCAATGCACTTAGGTTAACAATAATTCAATTCAATTTTTTATTTCAAAAGTTTACTCAATTTAGTTATTTAATTCCAATTTTGGATTCACTCTATTTTGATTATTCAACTTAAATATTTGATAATTGATAAAAATATTTATGTGTTGGTTCAAATATTTTAGATCAATATTTAATTTTATATCGTCAGGTCTACTTTCATTAGCAAGAAATATATTTGTATTTATTTTACGTGCCATAATTAAATTCTCACCCCTTCACCTTGCAAATAGAACAATATTTTTGTTTTCCTTTATCAAACTTATTTACTTAGATGCATGCATATGAATTGACAATATATAACAAAGTGGCAACATATAGGCATATAGCAAACCGGCAACATAAATTAGTTTTAGCAAACGAGCATGGATACGAGAATACTTCCTCCTATTCACTAGGTTCTTTACGTTTTCCTTTTTCTAGTAATGTTCAACAAATCCTTTACATTTACTTTTCTGGGTCTAAATGAATAGTTAAAACAAGAGTGCTCCTTAAAAGTCATATGTATGTAAGGTCCGAAAAATCCGCGCCAAAATCAAATGTAAAGAACCTCTTGAATGGAAGGGAGTAAACGATACTAGACTTTGGATGTATTCCTCTAGCATTCCCAAAAGAAAAATCAGATGTGCAGCGATATTAACATAGCATTCCTTTCGAATATACAAGGCATCCGACAAGACGAAACATAAATTTTCCAACAAAATTGGATACTTACACAGTAGAAATACTGTCAAGATGCCGTGACAAGACGAAACATAAATTTACCAACAAAATTGGATACTTACACAGTAGAAATACTGTGAAGATGCCGTGACTAGGTTCGACTACATAATTAACTAACCTGTGCATCATAGGGAACAAAATAAGGATTACCCTTGTAGCATGCTAAAAATTTGCACTTATAATCACCAGCATCAGAATCAATACATTCAGGGTTATATATCTCGAAACATCATTCTTTGCTTCATCGTACGAAACAGAAACACTAATTGCATCCACTAAACGACCCACAACCAAATCAAGTACAAGCGGGTTTCATTTTCTACTCTTTTGGCAACTATTTCGCAGCTGCTATTTCCTGCAAGAAATGCATATCAACTGTGATTCAACTGTAAAGAATATTATTCATAATAATCCTATTATCTTATTATGCAGTATATTAGGAATTATCTTTTATTATGGTTTTGTAATCCTTTATTATGGTAGATATTATTCTAGCAAATCTCATGTATTATACTATTGCTAATATTACGACTAACTCTTATATTCTTTAGGTTAGAATAGTAGATGTACTCCTAGTATAAATTGTAACCTCGTTTACCAATGTATGTATGCAATTCTAATAATAAAACCTTTCTCATAAACTTAATATGGTATCAGAGCCTCGTGCTCTTGATAAAGGCTAACGCCTTAAGAGTTGATCCTCTTCCGCTGCAACCACCCACCACCCATCTTCCACCTCTTATGAATTGCATCAAACCATCAAACCTACCTTTTCGGTCACTATCGAAATTTAGCCATCAACAATAACAACCGCCACCATGTTTGAGTCCTTCCTCCACCATCAACCAACCCACCAACCCACAACACCACCACCAAAAAAAAAAAAAAAAAAAAAAAAAAAAAAAAAAAAAAAAACTTGCATGAAATCCCACCAAATTCTCGTACCAAGACTACCAACCCAAAACTCTTTGCATTTTATCCTTAAATTTAAAAAAAAAAAAAAAAAAAAATAAGTTCAAAACTTTCACACCACGGCAAAACCCATTCCAACTTCAAATACCAAAGTAAGCATTACTTTAATTTACCCTTTAGTCCCCATAAACCTATTTATCAAAAAAAAAAAAAAAAAAATGTTACTCGTACATGAAAACACTCCTCCATTTACATCTTGTACCCACATGAAACCTCACAACCAATGAAGGCACTTGCTTCAAACTCGAGTCATCGAAAACAGCTCGTCCATGCACTCGCTAGACCGCTACCTTATCTCGTTTTTCTTCCCTCATTTTCAAGACCGGTCTTACCTTCGGAACGTCCGTCTTGCGGGGGAATGTAAAGAATATTATTCATAATAATCCTATTATCTTATTATGCAGTATATTAGGAATTATCTTTTATTATGGTTTTGTAATCCTTTATTATGGTAGATATTATTCTAGCAAATCTCATGTATTATACTATTGCTAATATTACGACTAACTCTTATATTCTTTAGGTTAGAATAGTAGATGTACTCCTAGTATAAATTGTAACCTCGTTTACCAATGTATGTATGCAATTCTAATAATAAAACCTTTCTCATAAACTTAATATCAACAACCCCAAATATATTACTATTGTAAATTAAATTGATAATACACTTGGTAATCATCATGTCAATTCTTTCATATTCCAGCATATATAAGCAAACAATGATCTCTACTTTAGAAACATTAGCAGAATGACAGTTCTTTCATATTCCAGGATCAAATTAAACAATTGGTAATCATGTCGATTCCAAATAAACTATAGCAACACCAGGTTAAAATGTGATCAATCATCTAGGATTCAAGAAACAATGAGATAGTTACGTAACTTACGTCATAGCCTTCAACGACCTTGTTCGACATTATATCTAGTAGCCTAATACACTTTACACACTTTGGAGTGATGATAAAAATAAACCTTGACCGATGGAAAGATTTGTATCCAAACACACACATACGCACAAAACCACACTAACGACAACCAACTAAAAAGTATAAATCCCCAAACTAAATTCAGAACGTTCACTTGAAAAATTATTCTTCAATATGCTAACACCGAATTACCTGAGAAGTAACCATCGTGAATGCACAACTTGAATGAGGATGTAAGGATTCATAGCTGAACGAGACTAATAAAATTGGAAATGAGGCTAATTACCAAGCATGGAACATGGACCCATTGAAATTTGGTGGCCACCATCAAAGGCCCAAATTAAATTTGGGCTAACTTTTTCAATATAATTTGTGGATTTTCACTCATTTTCCTTCATAGTTATGCAATTATTTAAATGTCTAAATTCATTTCATTTAATCGAGATGTAGATACATCCTCCTTCCGCCCCAATTATTTGTAACACTATGACTAATAGATACAAAAAAATAAAAAAGTAAAAAGAATGAACGAGACAAAGGGGTATATATATGCATATAGCTGATGTTTGCTATCGAGACAACAAGTGCTTTCTTCACTTTTTCCTATTGTAGAAGGGCTTACTTTTTCTTTGACAAACTTGACAATAACTTTTGAAGTATTGTCCATTGACGACACATTAATTGCATATAGCTGGTAAAATCATGTGAGATGATGATACTCATAATTTGGGTTCAAATTCATCAAATTTACCTTTATGCAGTTATGCGCCATTATACCCTCCAAAACCAAAACAAAAATGCTTTCCAAAATCTCTCTTTTATTCACAAATGTTAAAAGATCGAATCCTAGGGATCGAGCCTCAGTCACATTTTTAACATATAACTCAACAAGACCTCTCACTACTCGCGTCAACCAACTTCGTGAAAAGGTGCATCGAAATCAAGGTTATTTGGGTACTCATGATGCGTGCAAGGGTGCAGCTAAGGCGTGCAACAAAGTGCACTTTTGCTTAGCAGTTAGCACCAAGGATGTCCAAATTACTTCGTACACCATTCGAACTATTGTGTAATTTTTGCATGAAAATGTTATCAAACAAACCATTGTGCACTCTAAATATGATTCTCAACAGACTGTCAAATTGCCATTCTTTCTCAACATCTGTACTTGTGAGTTGTGAAGTCATCATAATTCATAAGTGTCTACATACAAGTCACACTTTTTCTAATTGGACATTAACAAATCATAAAATAACTAATTAAGATTCCGGAAGAAAGTTAGGGTTAAATAAGTAGCATTATATTGGCAAAAATTGTTTCAAATGTCAACTATCTTAGTTGGTAAGATCAGTAGAGGTGGTGTTCGTGATGTAGGTTTAAATCTTGATTAAAATTGCCCTTGTGACTCCCTTTAAATAAAAGTTTTTATATTTTTTTGGGTAAAAATACCTTTTAAAACGGAGTTAAGACAATAGTATGGTGACTATAAGTTAGTGTTGACGGCCTTAACTCTGTATTAGACATTCGTCTCAGGAGTTTCAAAAGTCGATCTTGAAGACTATAATACACACTCGAAAGGGTTCGGTAGGGCACAATGTCTAAATTGAATACTATATATGAGTCGTCTGGAAGGCGGAAGCTGCCTAGGCATGTTTTGATAGATGTACGTATTGGTGACAATTAATTTGCCCCTCCGCCTAATGCACCAAAATCTAAACTAATTTTAATATTTATTATTTTTTGATTATTTTAATTAGGGTGATACCGAAATTGTGTACCACCCGGTGGCGCCCTATCACTATCCTAAAATAAATTGGTGCACATATCACATGATCTTTAATAACCGTCGTATAAGGGGTTGGATTGGTCGAGAATGAATGATCTTGACACGTTAGAGGTATACGGGCCGCTTCAACCACATTTTTACCATACCGTATCGACTGACATCTCGTTACAACGTTCGAGATTAAATGGACAAATGACTAACGAGGATGAAGAATGTGAAAGGGGGGAAGGATGGTTATCGCTTAAAAAGGAAACATCGTGAAGATTGCATTTGTTGCGTGCCTTGGAAAGGAGCTATCTAGGGTGTAATGTGAAAGGGGGAAAGGAGCTCTCTTGGAAAGGACACTACACATGTAGTACACCAACATTTTCCCACATAATTTCATTCACCATCTTCTCCATGCATGTAGACCCCCTCTATCATAGCCTTTGGAAATTTTTATACGAGACGGTCTCATCCTCCGGCTGATTCTAATTTTTATTTATATAATGTATAAAAGCGGTAATTGATGCAACGTTAGTGGTTGTACCGAATCTCTGTACCACTTTCATACATGCAATATGTATGCAGAATCTATTAAAACGATGAGATCTGCATAAAGACATGTAAGAGGGTGGTATCGAGACCCAATATCGTTGGTGGGTGTCCTATCATATTGTCTTTAGTACGACTACAAAACGTATGGGAGAGAGGAGTGCATGCATATATACATGTTTCATCATTCATTCATTCATTCTCGGAAATGGAAGAATCTGACAGGCAATACAGCGAGCCATTGAATTCGTCATTTGTTCATAATCCCTTGCTTTTAACGCACCACTTCACTTTCCTCTCTTTTCGGACCTCTTATTAAAGGACCTTACAGCCTTACTACAGATTAATTTGTCTACATATACAAGCACGAAGCATGTAATTCGTCTGTTCGTAAATAAAAATAACTTCAATGAGACAATTTTACATGTAAAACTAATTTGATAGCCTCTGGTTAAGTGAGCACAGCAAGACACAGGAAATTTGTCAGACTCGATGGTAAAACCGTTTGTCACTATTTCCACTGAATTATTCGCCCTTTCAAATTCCGTGTTAAGAAAAATACGGATCCCTCCAAGCTAACCCAAGTTCATACATTTGTTCAAATCATGTGATATAAATTTTGAATAAACGTATGAAAATGACTTGAAAGGAGAAAATATAAACAACGCAGTTTAACCGGAGTAGTACAACGAAACTCACACACAGTAGACCATTTAATAGTTACTTTTATTGATGTTAATGTTAATAAATTCTAATCATAGTACTGTTTAAGTTTAATTGAAGTAAAAATACAGCAAAATTGGAAAAATAAATTTTATGGATTAACATGCATGGAGGGAGGAAATTAGGAATGTTGGTGTCTAACGGTATCCTCAGAAAATGCATATAAAGAAGAAATTAAATTGAAGATGAAAAAAACTAATGAAGAATAGTCCGTATAAATTATCGAATAAGAGCATCTATTTACAGTGATACATTCCTTGTATTTGTTGAACATACATTCATTTATTCGTATAAAAAATGTCGTTTATATATATAAAATGATCGTCTCACGCGGTAAAATGTACGATTAGCAAGACAAAGGAGATAGAGAAACATTATGACTAAGAACTTTTAAGTATAATGAAGCATGAGTAATTGAACTAGACATTATTATTGTTTAAACATTATGATGAGAAATTGAAATGTTAATGAGGCTCTAGATGTTGAATCAAGATCTCCACTTAATAACAATCTACAATAAAATTCTATTCTCAAATCAAATTAAGCATCAAAATCTCACAAACTTATAAAACCTCCCTAATTAAACGATCGTCACACTCCTAGAAACAGTATACTTATATTATAAGTAAGGAGAATATAAAAAAAGTTGCACCAAACCTAGCTTAATAATCTCCCAAAAACTTACCTACAATATAACAAAACATAAACACAACCCTAACAATAATAATATCCTCTTAGTTAACAACTCTTCCTACCAAAAACACACCTTAGCTTGCACAAACAATAAAAACGAGTACCACCCAGTAACGCTCTATCATTGTCGTCTTTTGTATGTATAACTTACGGAGTACAATTCAATTGAACTGACCTGACCTGACCTTGTATGTCGTAATCATGTTAGAATGGCGGTCGACCCGTACCCCAGTACCCATCAGGCATCATTTGATTCATCATATTATTATTAGGCTGCTGCTGTTGTTGCATTCCATGAAACAAGTTGCTAGCTCCATTAGGATCCATACCGAGTAACTGTTGCGCCGAGGGTGGCAGTGACGGGTTCTGATCAAGCCCGCCACCGCCACCCAGCATTGTCATATTAGGCCCACCACCAACACCACCAAGACCGCCTTCAGGTTCGTCTTCTAAGGGCAGTCTTTCATAGGCCGCGTTACCGAAAGACGCGGCCATGATCACTACTGGCCCAGAGGCCAGTAACTGCCCTACAACACTGCCCCCAACAACATGCCCCTGCCCGCCTGCCAGGTATATGCTCAAACCCGTTGCAGCGGGCGGGGCAGGCTCTGGCAGAAACGACCCCGTAAGCGACAAGATCTCGAATCTTCCGTGTAACGTGGCCACCTGTGGGGGACCACCAGTAGTAGGACTGCCAGGCTGGCGGATGGTGACGTTGGATACATTCCCGGTCCCACTCAGAATACACACGCCACGCTGACGTGAGCGAGCGAACGTTGCCACGCTGTCCATGACGTCATACCCGTCGGATACCTCCATCACGTGAGTCCGTAGCGCGTTGGCGCTGTCACGTGTGATGATGATTGGGGGTTTAGGTTTGTTTTTTGACCCAGAGGGTCGGCCTCTCGGTCTTCTATGGATCTGAGAGTCCGACCCGCTAACACCGCCGCAGCCATCTGCAGCGGTGTTGTCAGTAGTGCTGGTGGTATCGTCGTCTCGCTCTCGCTTCGAGCGAGGCGAGTTGTCTGACCCGGAGTTGTTCTGAGACTGCTGAAACGGGTTGAAGTGGTGATGACCATGTTGGAGGTGATTCGGAGTTCGAAGCGAATTCCCATGTCCCATTGGATCCATAGTTTTAATGTTGACGGAATTCAAACCGAGGTTCGAGATTAGGGAAGACTTTTTGTGCTGCTTTTTGGTAGCTTTATTGTACTTTGTCTTTCAAATCTTGGATAACTACACCAATTATTCAAGTATTCAAGATAGTAAAGAAACAATCAATCAAGATTATATAATAACACAAAGAATTGATTAAATATGGAAAGTAATTCGATATGATTAATATGGAAAGAAGAAGAAAGGTGGGTTAGGGTTAGAAAAAAAAGAGAGATCTGATAATAATGGGGGGTAAGAATAATAAGAATAAAAAGGGTATTAAATTGGGATAGGAGTCCTATATATGTTGGACTACAAATTTGGCACTCTATATTGAAGGGTCATGTCAATGGAGAAGACATGTAGGACAAAAGTCTTCTAAAGATCACCGGATTAGGTATTTCTCTTTGATTGGGGGTCCAAGATGTTACTTTTTTTATTTTTGGAAAAAAATATATTATTGGGATTTAAGGTTTCTTCTACCCAATTTTCATTGATCAAATAGGAGTTTGTTCTCGTCTTCTATAGAGTAGACCCGGTCAAAAGTACTAGCGACCCGGGTCAAGTCGACGTGGTTATGCAAACCTTCCTTTTCAAGGCCCGCTTAACCACCACCGGCTTTGCTCAACTGCCCTTTATCGGGGCGTGGGTCTGGATCCCTTATAGGAAGTCCGACTCTCCCAAGCCTGCAAAAACAAAAAAAACAAAAAACAAAATGTGTATCGGATAGGTTTGGGTCATGCATGAGTGATGAGCCTGCTCGACCTACCCTTACCCATGAGACGGGCCGATTCAGGAATTGTGTTTCCGGCCTTAACCCGGGTATAATATATAAAGAGACAAGTAATTAAGAAGTACGGCTTGAGGACTAGCTTAAATAGGAATAAGTAGGGCTTGAGCTAGAGCTGACATCTCA
The DNA here is from genome assembly GCA_022085475.1 of Heliosperma pusillum. Classification (NCBI taxonomy): domain Eukaryota; kingdom Viridiplantae; phylum Streptophyta; class Magnoliopsida; order Caryophyllales; family Caryophyllaceae; genus Heliosperma; species Heliosperma pusillum. Next base: position 62,731 of record JAIUZE010066797.1, read on the forward strand.
TGCAATCGGGTCGTGCTTTGTGTCGCCCCGTCGTGTTCAAGCTGTCTCCCGGCCTAGCCCGGACACGAATGATGGGATTCGTGTTGTACCTGTGACGAACTGACTGGCCCAAAGTCATTTTGAGTGTCGAGGCACGACCCATGGGCTCTTTAGACCTGGCCCAATCACGGGTGATGGGATTCGTGTTGTGCCCGTGATGGGCCCAAAGTCGTTTTGATTGCTGCGGCACAAGATCAGGGGCTCGTGTCTTGTCGTGCCATGGGCCAATTTGTGCATGGCCCGTCATGCTAGGCCAACTTCATTTTTTAAAAATTGTATTTAGTTATTATTCAATATTAATTAATCAATTTTATTTAATATTTAATTTGTTGTTAATAATGTATATAATAAGTGAAGTTCAATTACATTTGTTTTTAGAAACAAAATTAGTTTTTTTGTTTGTTATGTTATGTTTATTTGTATTTTTTGGCCTAATTGTAGTTATAAAGTTAATATATATAAATGTTATGTAAATGGATAAATGATAAATGAATTTTAATTAATTAAGTAAAAAATGATATTAAAAAAAAAACGTCAATCTTTAATTAAAAAAGGATGAAACGATGTTTACAATTATATTACGTACTTTAATTTATGTAACAAGTAAGAAAAAAAAAATACAAAATACAATTTTTCGAGCCCAAAGTAGGGCCAAGCCGTGCTCGTGCCCCATGTACTCGCGTCAAGCCGTGCCAAACCACGACCATTTTCGCATTTCTACACGTCGTAACTTGCCAGGGGGCTGTAGTGCCGGCAAGTACAGTGCACCGTGCTTGTACCGGGCCGCGCTGTCGTTGTGTCGTGCTCGGGCCACCATTTATACCTAGGCACGGTTTGCGAGCTCTAGCTGGAGGCTGGAGCTCAGCCTTAAAACTATAGTATGACAAATTGATGTAAATTTTCATTAAATCAGTTTTAAGAACTCGCCGACCTGAATTGGCCATATATATCATTGATCACAAATTCTCATTTCAGACGGGACGATCCATCTGAAAACTTCAGATGGGTCAAACCCCTTCACAAGAAAGCAAGTGGGGCAAGTGAGGTTTAACCCCACATGTCCCACTTGCTTTCTTGTGAGGGGGCTTGACCCGTTTAAAGCTTTTAGACTGATCACCCCGTCTTAAGCAAGACATGCTAATCATTGATCACAAATAATAATTGTGTCCGTACGACATTCTAAGGGATTTCAAAAATAGTTTGGCCTAGACGATACATCACTTAATTAATTTACATGAAATAAATTGGATTAATTTTCGTCACCATGCTATGTGCCGTTTGTAGGCTAACCAAGCCACAAGTGCATTACTTGTTGAAAAGAAAGTATATAATTTCTAAATTACGAATTTTAGATGAAGCATTCATTTTGTAAAGCTTTTATCGAATGTTTTATTTTTCCACGAATCCATTTGATAAAGCTAGTTTTTTAAAATACAAAGTGATGAAGACCTTCCTACTACATTGGAGAGTTCATTTTGTAATAAATTAAGATAACGATAACAATTAGTGCTCCTATCTTAGTTAGATACCAATTAAATCATATCATTATCTACTCACAACTTTTGAGCATTTATGTCCCACTCCACTAGCTTGTTGTAAATTTATTGCCTTTCTCACCCTCTCATTACCTTAATTCAAGGAAACTAACAAACTTAATTAAAGTATATATAAATAAAAAAATTTAAAAGGGCGTGATCTAATGGTTAAAATTTGGGTGAAATTTTAAGTGATTTAGCGATTTAGACTTCGGGCCTGTCACCCTCGGGTGGCTTGGCTTACCTGATGTGCGTTGTTTTCAAGCTATCGCGTATGCATGGGGATTTACCCAGTGTGCCTCAAAGGTAGCTAGTGTGATAATAGATGCGAAAAGAGATACTAAAAGAATCATAAATTAAAGAAAGCAACACACAGATCTACGTCCACATGCATAAGGGAGGAAAATTTTATTGATATCGAGTAGTTTACTTAGTTTTAGATTCAGTCTTAGAAGCTATGATATGCATAACTGTTAAAGTAAGGATTAAAGAATTTATATAGTATTCTTTAAGACCTAATTATAGAAAACCTAGAATAGACCCATAAAGTACCTTATCACAAACAGATTAACAAGTACCGTGTAGATTTCAACAGCGTTGCCCCCGAGCCCCCACCAGCCCCCTCAAAGTCACTTGAAGCGGCAACTAATAGATTTAAGACGCAAATTCAACTAAGTTGCGGATAAAAATAATTGATTGGATCGATTGGGTTCGAGTATGAGTGAATCGATAATGAATTTCAATTGAGGTATTTTTCAATTGATTAGAGTATTACACCTATGTATACATCTTATTATTCGACCCTAACAAGTAACAATAGATTGTATGGGGCCGGTAATGGTACAAGAAAATACTCTGTAGACGGAGAAGTACATAGGATTCGAGTTTGACTGCAAATAAGAAAGGGCATGCAAGTAGCACGAGTGAGAGACATACACTGAAATAATAAGAGTGCGAGAAATACGCGAGACTTTCGCTGACATCCACTTTCAACCTCTTCCAATGTTATTATTCAGTATGTCTTGCTTGTGATGGGTCGGATCTTGCGACGGATATTTTGTGAGAGTAAATTGGTAGATGAGACAAGATGGGCACCCCCATGTGCTTCTCCACTCACCTTTGATGAGTTTTTTGTGAGAGAATATGATATCCGTCTTAAGATTAAGACGGATACCCCCGTCTTAAATGAGAATTTGTGCAATGTTATTATTATGGTCACCCAATTAAATTGTGTAACTTGTTTTACAACATCACTTAACCAATGATACTCGTATTATATCAACATTGTATCATTCATGCATGCCTCACTTTTATATCACTTCTATTGTCTATTGTTCTACTACTACTCTACTTGCACACTAACTTCCATGTTTTTGTACTTTTTTGAGTCTGTATTTTGCACCCCACCAGCCCTGACCACACCTTTCTCGTCTAATTTTTATGCACCTACACCCACATTTTGTGATTGTAAATTAATATCAATAAGTATTGCTTAAGACGGATATTTTTAGTGTGTTCATTTTAAATAAGAATTTGTATATTAAAATAGGTTATACAGAGCACCGTATAAGATTAGGGGGGGGGGAATTGAATGCCGGTAGCCTTACCTAATTAGGGTTATTAGGGTTAGCTATATTAAGAGTACTCTACCTACAACGTTGAACTACTACTACTGGTGTTGCTGCTAACCAAAGTGGCTTGCAATGACAACGAATTGAGAGGTCACGGGTTCGACTCCCAACACTGGAGTGCTGCGGTTATTGCCTGTCATCAAGCGTAACCTTGATGACTTACCTGGTCCCCGGGCTTGCAGAGTGTTCGGGTGTTCCCTTGATAAAAAAAGGTTGAACTGCTTTGATTGGGAACCAATAGTTATTAATAACACGATAATCGATCTCTTTTCAATTTTCATATGATTTACGGAGTATGATTGTTAATTGCACTAGGAGATGCCAAATACCTTAGGTTTTGGATCACCCGACCAACTCGATTTATGGTTAGGTTATTATTGTTCGAGTTTATGTCTTAAAATCTACGAGTATATACCAGATCGAGCATATTGTAATTACGAGTAATTTACATTTGTATTACTTGATGAGGCAGTACTTCATGCAACAACGGAAGGCGCCACCCTAGCTTCACCACTAGAGACTAGATAGGGCTGGACAACAATACGGGCCAGCCAGGCCCGACCCGACCTTTGGGATCCCTCATCTCGGCCCGCCATCCCGTCCCCCAACCCGGCCTGACGAGTGACGACCCACCCTCATTTGGGCCGGTTTCGGGCCCCCCTCACCTAGCACGACCCGCCCAAAGCCCGGTCTAACCCCCAGCCCGCCCAAAACCAGCCTTTTGGGACCTCTTTCCCGGCCCGCCCCCAGCTCGGCGCGACCTGACCCGCCCCGCTCCCACACATGGCTGATTTCGTGCCCCCTTACCTAGCCCGATCTGCCCCCCCAATCCGGGTCGACCCGCCCGACCCATATTGTTGACCAACCCTACTAGAGGTAGAGCCTTAATAGACAATTTCGAGAATGTTTTTAGTGAAGCCTAATTCATTACACTTAAAAAGTGAAGGCCCATGTTATTAATAGAAAAAAATATTAGACTCACCTAAGTGAACGGTCTATATGACTATATAACCTTATATTTATAAAGTGTAGCATTGCCAATTTGCCATTGTCTATGTTATTACTATGTTTATAATGCGTTGCAATTCAAGAGAATGTCTTCGTGCGTGCGATCTCATTCTTATACATTTGCTACGCTTTAACGATTATCTTTTGCAAAATTGCGTGTTCTTATCCTAACTATCATGCACAACATCAAATTAAAACCCATGCATAAAGATACCCTTTGTCGGACATTCATTTAATTGGTCTATTCATGGTGGGTCCATCCATCAAACGTAGCCTGTTCTTATCCCCATCTTTTATTTGATTTCAACTTACCTTTAGGGCTCGCTTAAATTGAGAGTAATTATTAGGGGAGTAATAGAGCTTAAATGAACTAAAAAATGGAGGGAAGTAGTAGGAGTTAGAGATAGAAATTGGAAAAGATAGTGTTATATCCCCTCTATTAAGGGAGTAATAGTTACCTACCTCCCCACAAGGTAATGCATGGAGGTAATAATTCCTCCCTTACCTCCTTTTTCCACCCTCCACAACTACCATAAATCACCAATCTCCTTCCATTTGTTATTGTTTTAGCCTCTATTACTCCCCTAATAATTACTCCCAATCCAAGCGAGCCCTTAGTCTCTACATTTTAAGTAAGACTATGTACGCTTAGGAAAGCTTCTTATATAAGTGAATTTGTGTATATAGAATTATTAATAGGGTATTTAGCTAATAATTTGTATACGATATATCAAAATTTACTATTTACTCTTGTGCTGGTCAATTATTGTCGTATTTTTTTTTAGAGTGTCTCAGTCAGCTGTTGTCATTTCTATATATATTTGAAAGGATTTCTACGTGTAATTTAATCAATCAATGATATTATTGTCCACTTGTCATTCACAAAGTGGGACCACAAATGGTCATCCACTCCTTTCTTGACTTTGTGCCAAAATAAAATGACAACAATTAACCGGGACGGAGGGAGTATTACGGGTGTGAAAAATTTTAGCAGAGTGAAAAAGTGTTATACTAAGTTACTTATTAACTAATGGAAATCGGTAATTTATTTGAATTCTTTTAATTTTTTGTAAAAGGAACGCTCCTACAATTCTTTCAGTTATGCCAGTGCATGTATGTTATAACACAAATTCTTATTTCAGACGGAGGTATCCGTCTATCCGTCTTAAGCTTAAGACGGATACCATATTCTCTCACAAAATACCCATCTAGGGTGAGTGGAGAGCACATGGGGGGAGTCCACCTTGTCCCCTCTACCCATTTCCTTTCACAAAATACCCTTTGTAAGATCTGACCCGTCTTAAGCAAGACCTACTGATGTTATAATAGGATAAAACATAATAGTTGAGCTTCAATTATCACATTAAGGTTTTGATTGAGATAATTTATCTATCATGTTATCAGAGCCAGTGTGACCAAAGATCACAGATTCAAATCCCTGACAGGCTGACAACTTCTAATATCTCACGAAGTGAAACTCAGCACATGAGGTTGACTAAAACTTAGACGAAATTCAATTTATAGGCCTTATTTAAGCCTGAAACTATGATTCCTAAATTTCAAGAACCAAGACAGTTTATGTGTATTTTTCTAAGTTTTTTAAAGTTTATAAATTACATTTTATTTTTTGGACATTATAACTCAAACTTAATTGAGCTTAATTAATATATAATGTTTTCGAGTTTATTGAATTTTTTTTTAACTTAATATTTAAGTAAATAAACTCTAAACAATATTCGAAGACTTTATCATTATACTCAAAAACTACATCACAAATTATAGTACATCATATGTATAATCTATAAAATGTAAAATTACATCATTATTAGTGACAAGTTAATTAGGGCCGTTTGTTTATTATTGATACTAAGAAATGGTTGAGCAAGCTACCACTTCTGCCGTAAACAACTCTTCCCATAACACAGAAAGTTCGGAAAATTCACATGGTACCCTTGAGTTTTGCCATTTTGCACGAAATACCCAAAATTTTGATCTAGAAAACTTTAAGAGGTCATAACTCGTGTTTAAGAGATCAGAAAGTGACGATTTTTTTTTTCAAATCGATCGTCTTTCCAAGTACTACGATTTGAATAAAAAAATTGTCGAGTTCGGAATTCGTAACCAAGAGATATGCTCGCTCAAAGTTTGTTCGGTCAAAAAAACTTTGACATGCAATAACTCCTAGCTACGGGAACCAAATACAATAATTTTTTTTTTCAAATCGTAGTTCTCGAAAAGATGATCGATTTGAAATAAAAAATCGTCACTTTATGATCTCGTAAACACGAGTTATGACCTCTTAAAGTTTTCTAAATCAAAATGTTGGATATTTCGTGCAAAATGGCAAAACTCGGGGGTACCATGTGAATTTTCCGCAAAAAGTTTAATGCATAGTCCATAATGAAGCAAAGTCTTCACTCTTCAAGCACAACTTTTTATATATGGATTAAAGATGGCACATGCACAAAATCCCTAATAATTAGAAAAAAAATTGAACATTGTATTAAGATGTGAATTTTTTATTTTTGCGTTATACGTTGATTTTATAATATGCAGGCAGTAGTCTGGCCATGTGCAATGTTACCAATATTTCAGTAGCAAATCACTAGTTTTCGGTAGCTAATTACTAATAGAGACGAAATTTGAAACGGTAGATGGTTCGTAGCTAAAAGCCTTGTCGCTAATTTTGCTACAGAATTGGCTACCAAAAAATAGCTACCAAATTCGAAGTAGCTAATTTTGCGACAGTTTTAGAGACAAAAGTTTAAGTAGCCACATTAGCTAAACGAGTGACTGAATAAAAGACCATTTTAGTTGTTGTTAAATTAGTGACTAACATGTTAGTATCTAAATTGTCGAGGAAACAATAAATATGGGTCACATATTTGCCGCGTCACCCTAACTATAGGCCTCCGCACTCATTGTGCGACATGGCATGTAGGACCACCGCCTACCGCCTTGTTCGTCGAACATGAATGCATGGTCATGCACCACATCTTGTAGAGAAATTAAGAATTTATGTTGTTAAGAGGAATCGATCTCGTGATCTACAACACCATAACTGACATTCTAACCATTGAGCCACATGAAGATTAATGACTATTTGGGTAATGATATACTTAAGGTAAAAGTCATTGTTACGTATGAGCATTATAAGGTACTTTTTAATAATAACTATAATAATATAAGTAGACTGTGATAATAATTCAAAAGTATATTTCACATTGATACTTATTTTGTATTATATGTACAATATACATGATAGTGAAAATTAACTTTAGCTACCAATATATTTCCGTAGCAAAAAACTTAAATTAGATACTAAATTTGCTACTCACTTTGTGTTGTCTCTATATTAACTACGTACTTATATACTGTATTAATTTTCTTTTGTCTTATAGGTAGCGACTAAATAGATTGTTCTGTTATATTGTGTCGACGTATATAGAGACAACTCTAGCTACCGACAAACTTTCGTATCTAATAACTTAAATTGGATACTAAATTTGCTACCTCCTATATTTAGTCTCTAAAATAGAGACGTAATTAGCTACCATTATAGTTTGGTCTCCTATGTAGAGACTAAATATATTTTTTGTCTCAACATTAGTCGCTAAGTTATATATTTAGCTACGGAGTTTCACTCAGTTGCTAATTCAGTAGTTAAAGCATCATTCTCTTGTAGTGATGCTTACAAGCTAACTGCACTAAAGTTTACAGGAGTAGACTGGATTTTTCTAAGACCTTGTTTGGTTCATACTAGCCGCTATGTTGCTAACCGACCAGGTTTTATTAATCACAAATTCTTGTGTAGGTCCCTTACTGTTGGATTTGTGCCTTGAATATGTTAGTCGCCGCTTTGAACAACTATGACAGGGGTTTGTTATCTGTTGTGGTTGTAGTTTTGTTTTGAGTCTTTCTAAGTTTCTATATTAGGTCTTAGAGAGTTATCATATAAACTTTATAAGTCTCACCCTAACAGTTATGCATATCGTAACGTTCTAAATATGAATCTGGTAATTTTGTATATATATTTCTCAATATCAATAAAACTCTCCTCCCTTCTAATCTCTTCTGAGAATGTAGCTAAGACGATACCGTTAATGAACCACATAAACCTTTGTGTTGCTTTCTTTATCGTTCTTTATATATCTGTCTCGCGCCTGTCATAAGACTTACAACATTGTTTGCTTAAAGTGATTTTTACAACTGTTTTTTCATAAAAAATAGAAACATATATTTGATGTACTCAATGTTGTCAGGATCGGGATTCTACTTTTGATCGATGTGGTAGGTAGGATCGAATCGATAGAATCGGATCGTAAGATTCTACGAATTAACTACATATAGTTTTTTATTTGGTAAATACATAAAATTGAAGTTAAAAATATATATTTATTAGTATTTATCTATATAGTTTTAGTGTCATTTTATGAACATGTTTCTACAACTTACATAAGATTCGGATTGTACATTGTCATTATATAAAATATATTCCCTCCTAGTCACTCATTTATTCCCCTTTCTCTTTTACACAAAAATTAAGGAAATGAATTTGGACCACACAAAACACACTACCCCACATACAAATGAATTTGGACCACACAAAACACACTACCGCACATGCAAAAAGGGAAAGAGGGAAGAAAACCCGACTTACCCAATAAGGAAAAAGGAAAGAAATGACCGACTAGGAGGGAGTATATTTATTCTTTTTCCTATAAAATCGGATCGTAGAATCGTAAAATCGTAGGATCGTATTATACTATTATGATCCACTACAAGAATCAGGTCTAGTACCGACCGTTTTTAGCGGTCGCTAAAAGTGAAAATCGGTCGGTAATACTTCTTACCGACCGTTTTTCCTTCCTTGGCGTCCGAATAAAATCGGTCGGTAATTGTGGTCGGTAAATGTTTCTTACCGACCGATTTCAAATCGG